>JAOTQR010103328.1:0-69713 GCA_025774065.1 Solanum ossicruentum | reverse complement strand
TCATTTGGGAAAATAGGCCCTATACCTCCGGTTATAGCTCGAAGTCCATGCATAACGTGCGTTGTATGATATGAATATTGAGTGCACATAGTAGGTCATCGCATAAATGTAGCCAATCGTGGCTCATTGGCACACTTATCCTCATAACATCATAATTATTGTCATAGCATATACATATGACTCGTGGAATCTTATATGTCTTTTATTATGGATGCTTTATTCAATCTCTACTTTGGAGATGTTGGTATCTTAACTTAACATTTATTGAAATGACCCCAAAAAGTGCCAAAAATGTGCTTGTGTAATGACCATAATCGTAATTTTTATATATCTCAAAATTCATGTATGTTATCAAAAATCTGACTCCATATCATTGATCAAGGGAAAGATTGATTGAGAATTGGGTCTAACCTGCATTTTTGAGACCCCGTAGAAAAATTTGGTTTTCTTAAGTTTGCGCAAAATAGTGGGGCTGTGAGATGGTACCGCGACGCAGACCTATCGGGAACCTATGTATTTTGTTTCTAGTCTTCTCACTCCCATCCAAGGCTTTGGGGTCTTAGGCTAAGCCTTCGTGTGCGTAAAAACACGTCTACTAAGTCATTTTTCAACTACATATCATACAAAACATTCCCCAAAACCCTCTCTAAAACTTAGACAAATATTTCACCACATTCTAGTGTCCCAATCACTTTTCGAATTTTAAGGAATTCATACAAGTTTCAAGTTCTCAATTAAATCTTCGTCAAGGAATTCTCCAATGTTAAGGTATGTGAGTTTCAACCATTGGGTCTTTTCACCCGTGGTGCCTAATCTTCCTTTTTACTTAAATTGCACGTTTCTAAGTTGATTTAATTATAGGTCTTACTTATTATGAATTTGACTAAGAACTATGTTGGGTTTCATAAAAGTGTGACTATTTAACCATGTTTTGAGCTATGAATCTATGATCTATCTTGAGATTTGATGAAGGGTTTTGATGTATATTGAATGAGGGTATTACCACGTGTTGCTGGATTTACTTACTTCAACTTCTGTTGCATTATTTCACACTTTAATTACATCATTTTATACTAGCATTACACACCTGCCACGTGTTTGATAATATGTGTAGTTTTGGATTCTTGAGCTATTGACGACCTATTGTATTACCTATGACTTGACTGACTTTATGATGATGAAAGCAATATATATAGAAATTGTTATCATGGAAAGTATACATATGTTGCAAGTTGACCATATGATAGATGAGGGGTATGTACCTCACCACCTTGTCGGGTGGTGGTAATCCTGTACTATCATAGATAAGGGGTATGTACCTTATCCACTATGTTAGGTTATTGAAATCGTTTACTACCATAGATAAAGGGTATGTACCTTATCCACCTTGTCAGCTGGTGGTAATATCGTATAATCATAGGTGGAGGGTCTATTATCCACCTTGTCGGGTTGCAGAAATCCCGTACTACCATAGATGAGGAGTATATAGCTCATCCACCTTCCAAGCGGGTGGCATGCCTTTGATTCCAAGCTCTAAGTTGCTTGGCCTTTGATGATTGTCTCTTTCTTCATATGTTCTATATAAACATGGTTTACTTCAAGCATCATTCACACATGTCATATTTTTATTATGCTATTCATTACTTATGATATTGCATATTTCCTATATTATCTATCTCTTGCTGCATTGCATCCTTTACTTAGGACATTCAAATGTACTAACGCATACTTTATGCCTACATGATGTTAGAATGTAGTAACAGGAGCCCCACTTGATTATCCTCTGCCACGTGGCTAGTACGATTTTCCTCTATGCAAGTTGGAGAGTCCTCAACTCCAAGGACATACTTCTCTTGATTTATGCTATGTACTAAATTTTCTTATATTGGAAAACTTTTGACTATGAGGGTGAGCCCAGAGATTTTCTTGGCCCCCGCTCCTATCTATTTCATAGTGGTGTTTTTGGAACCTTATGATACGTTAATGCTACACTATTGGGTTGTTAGGTTTCTATGGTATCAAAGACGTCCTTTATCCACGTATTTCCCTTTTTTCTATATATTGTTGTTGTTTCATTGCTTCCGCGACCAAGGATATGTAATGATATTCTAAGAGGCTTTTTGGGGAACCTTAAAGTTCCCCATTCACTGTGTCATAACTAGGCCTTAGGCTTGGGTCGTGGAAAACTTTGTATCAGAGCCCTAGGTTGTTAATGGTTCTTGGCATCTAACACACTATGTCGATTAGATTCTTATTCATAGTTGTGTTGTGCATTACAGCTATGAGCAAGAGGCTTTGAGATGTTTTAGCAAATGTTTCCCTTTTACTTGATCTATGATCTATGTTGTGCTATAGAAGTTAGTTAAGGTTCCCCCTTTAACATATGTTCTTTGACATTTCTAGATCATGCCTAACACAAGAGAAAGAAGAGCCCGCATTTCCGAAGAACAACCCGCTCATAGAGAGCTCCGGCATGCTCTCACCTTACTAGCTCAAGCCAATACTTATCAAGTCAATCAAAGGGCCCAAGCCCCTTATGCTCTACTCTGGCATCTTGGTTGAGAGACTTTATAAGGATGAATGTGCAAGAGTTCTATTGGTCTAACGTGGATAAGAACCCTCAAGAATTTGTTGATGGGGTGTACAAAGTATTGGCTATTATGGGTGTTAGGTCAGAGGAGAAGGCGGAGTTTGCGGCATACCAACTCAAGGGGCTGGCTCAAATATGGTTTACCCAATGGAAGACGGAGAAGGGGAACAATAATGTGATTCTATAGGAGGAGTCTAAGGCGGTATTTCTCAACTGATTCTTTCCTCTTGAGCTTAGGGAGTCCAGAATGATGGAGTTTATGAATTTAAAGAAAGGATATATGAGTGTGATGGAGTATTCCCTCAAGATCAACCAACTTTCTAAATATGTTCCACACTTGGTTGCCGACATCGTGATTGGTGTATCTGATTTGGTGAATGAGGAGTGTCGTGCCGCTATGCTGATTAGTGACATGAACTTGTCCCAACTTTTGACCTATGCTTAACAATTAGAGGGGGAGAAATTGAGAAAGAGAAGGGGTAATAAGGCTAATAGGGCCCATTTTCAAAGTTTTAAAGGTGGTCAGTTTCATCAAGTCCAAGGGTCTTCTCATGTGACTAATAAAACGTTTGCCAATTACTACCCAAAGGCCCAATACTATGTGTCCAAAATGTGGTAAGGGTTATGGTGGCCCATGCTTAGGTGATACTAATGCTTGTTTTGGTTGGGAAGAAGTAGGCCACAAGATGATTGATTGCCCATGTAGCTGGAGTAAGGGTAAGGATGTTCGTCCAAAAGGCCGGGGAGAAGAGGCCAACAAGGTGTTGCCCCTAGGCACAATCATTTTTATTCTGTTCAAGGGAGGAAAAGGGTAGATGAGGTGGTCGATATCGTCACTGGTATGTTAAAAGTCTTTGATTTTGATGTGTATGCATTGATAGACCCGAGTTCCACTCTTTCTTTGGTTACTCCTTTTGTTGCCAAAAAGTTTCATGTTGAACCCAAATTGTTGTCTGAGTGTTCATTATCATCCCGGTAAGGCTAATGTTGTGGCCGAAGCTTTGAGTAGGGTGTCTATGGGTAGACTAGCACATATTGATGAAAGGGGCAAAGTGGTGGCAAGAGAAGCTCATCGGTTGGCTAGATTGCGAGTTAGGTTGAAAGAGGATGGTAATTGTTGTATTGTGGTTATTAATGGATCTAAATCTTCCATAGGTAAAAGCAAAGTAATATTTTGATCCCTCCTGGTTAGAATATAAGGCCTTGGTGAGAGATGGCAAGGTGGAGGTTTTCTCCCAAGGGGAAGATGGTGTCCTTATGAACCAATGTAGGTTGTGTGTGCCTTGTGTGGATGACTTGAGAAAGAGGATTCTAGATAAGGCTCATAATTCTTCTTATTCTATTCACCCCGATGCCACAAATATGTATAGAGATTTGAGGGAAGTGTTTTGGTAGGATGGCATGAAGAGAGATATTGCAAAGTTTGTGTTCGGTTGCCATAATTGCCAACAAATCAAAGACGAGCATCAAAGGCCGGGTGGCCTAAGCCAAGATATAAAGATTCCTACTTGGAAATGGGAGGAAATTAAAATGGATTTTTTGGTTTGGTACTAAGACTAGAAAGTGTTTTGATTCTATTTTGGTTGTAGTTTATAGAATACAAAGTTGGCTAATGTCCTACTGGTCAAGACTACTTATGGGGCCGAAGATTATACTTGGTTTTACATTCAAAAATTTGTTAGATTGCATGGGTTCCCCTTGTCTATCATATCAGATCGTGGTTCTCAATTCACTTCTCTCTTTTAGAGGTCCTTTCAAAGAGGCTTTGGTACCATGGTAAAGCTGCGTACGACCTTTTACCCTTAAACAGATGGCCCAGCCGAAAGAACTATCCAAACTTTTGAGGATATTCTTAGAGCTTGTGCTTTGGAGTGTATGGGTAGTTGGGATGATCATCTTCCATTGATTCAATTTTCTTATAGTAATAGCTAATATTCTTGCATTGTTATGGCTCCTTTTGAGGCCCTCTATGGTAGATGTTGTAGGTCCCCGGTTGGATGGTTTGAGGTAGAGGAAATAGAATAGTTAGGTCCGGATCTAGTCATGGAGGCTATGCAGATGGTAAGTTTGATTAGGGAAAGATTGAAAACAACCCAAAGTCATCAAAAGTCCTATGCCAATGTGAGGAGAAGGGATCTGGAATTTAAGGTTTGTGATTGGGTCTATTTGAAGGCATCGCCCATGAAGGGTGTGGTTCATTTTGGTAAAAAGAGTATATTGAGTCCAAGATATGTGGGTCCTTATACATTGTTGAGGAGGATTGATATGGTAACCTATGAGTTGGAGTTGCCTAGTGAAATGGACTAGGTTCATCCGGTCTTTCATGTATCCATGTTGAGGAAATGTGTGGGTGATCCAAATGATATTGTACCATTGGATGGTGTGGGTGTTGTTGAATACAACTTGACTTATGAAGATTTTCTAGTTGAGATCTTGGATAGACAAGTGAAAAGATTGAGGAATAAGAATGTGGCTTCCGTTAATGTCCTTTAAAGGAATCAACAAGTTGATAGTGCTACATAGGAGATCGAGGCGGACATTTAAAAGAGATATCGCTATCTCTTACATTGTACTCAAGCCTAAGGTACTAATTCAAAGTTCCTTATGTGCTTTTAGGTCTTATGTTTCATCTCATATGTCATTTGCATGCGTTAATGTATATGTTGACAAGTTTATGATGATTTTGACACATATGTTGATATTATTTTTTGAAGTGATATTTAAGTGCATTGTTGCATTCTTGTGTGGGATGAAATTACCTTGTATATGTATCTTATATACATTTCTTTGACACTCACGGAGGAATGTTCCCAAGGAGGAGATATTGAAACGACTCCAAAAAGTCTCGAAAAATGTGCCTCGAAAATGCCAATAATTGTAATTTCCATACATCTCAAAATTCATGCATGATGTCGACAATCCAATTTCATATTCCTTATCAGAGGGAAAAATTGAGGGGGCAATGGGTCTAACCTTGATTTTAGAGCAACCATAGCAAAATTTGATTTTTTCAAGTTTGTTCAAATCAGTGGGGTACGTGATGGTACCGCGACGCGAACCCATCATAGACCTGTGTATTTTGTTACCAGTTTTCTCACTTTGGTCCAAAACTTTGGGGACTTGGGACTAGACTTCCTATGTGTAAAAACACCTACACTTAGTCATTTTTCAACTCTATATCATACAAGACACTTCCCAAAACCTTCTCTAACACTTAGACAAATATTGCACCTGAGTTCTAATGTTGTAATCTCTTTTCGGTTCTTAAGGAATTCATTCACGCTTCAAGTTCTCAACCAAATCTTCATCAACGAATTCTCCAAAGTTAAGGTATGTGGATTTCAAATATTGGGTCCTTTCACCCATGGTGCCCAATCTTCCTTTTTACTTAAATTGAATGTTTCTATATTGATTTACTTATGGTCTTACCTATTATGAATTTGACTATGAACTATATTTGGGTTTCATAAAAGTGTGACTGTTTAAGCTCGTCTAGAGCTATGAATCTATGATCTATCTTGGGAACTGGTGAAGGTTTTTTATGTATATTGCATGAGGGTATTACAAAGTGTTGGTTGGTTGATTTACTTCAAGTTTCCTTGCATGATTTCACTTTTGAATTTTATGGTTTTATACTAGCATTACACACCCGCAAAGTGATTGATAAAATATCCGGTTTTGGATTCTTGAGCTATTGATGATCTATTGTATGACCTATGACTTGAATGACATCATGATGAAGAAAGAAATGTATATACGAGTTGTCATCATGGAAAGTATCTATAATGTTGCAAGTTGGTCATACCATAGATGAAGGGTATGTACCTCATCCACCTTGTCGTGTGGTGGCAATCTTGTACTACAATAGATGAGAGGAATGTACTTCATCCACCATGTAGGGTGGTGGCAATCCCGTACTACCATAGATAAGGGGTATGTACCTCATCCACCTTGTTGGGCGGTTGCAATCCTGTACTACCATAGAGGAGGGGCATGTACCTCATACACCTTGTTTGATGGTGGTAATCCCATACTATTATAGATGAGGGGCATGTATGTCATTCATTTTGTCGGGCGGTGGCAATCTCGTACTAGAATAGATGGGGGTTATGTACCTCATCTACCTTGTTGGGTGGTGGCAATCCTATACTACCATAGATGAGAGATATGTACCTCATCCACCTTCTAAGCGGGTGGCATGCCTTGGATTCCAAGCTCTAAGTTTCTTGGTCTATGATGATGGTCTCTTTCTTGATATATAATATGTTCTATATAAGTTTGTTTTACTTCAAACATCATTCATACATGTCATATGGTTATTTTGCTATCCATTGCTTATGATATTGCATTCTACCTATATTGCATATCTCTTGTTGCATTGCATCACACATACTTAGTACATTCAAATGTATGCCTATATGATGTTACCATGTACGAATGGGATCCCCACTTGATCATCCTCTTCCACGTGGTTAGTACTATTTCCCTCCATGCAAGTTGGTGTGTCCTCAACTCCGAGGACATACTTCTTTTGATTTATGCTATGTATTCAATCTTTTTATGTTGGAAAACTTATGACTATGAGGGTGACCCGAAGACTGACTTGCTCCCCACTTTTATCTATGTAATAGAGGTGTTGTAGGAGCCTTATGATATGTTAATACTACATTATTAGCTTGTTATGTTTGGTATCAAAGATGTCCTTTAGCATCGTACTTCCCTTTTTTCTATCTATTGTTGTTGTTTCATTGCTTTAATGACAAAGGATGTGTAATGATATACTAAGAGCCTTGTTTGGTCTCCCTTCAGGTTCCCCATTCGCCGTCTAATGACTAGGCCCTCGGCCTGGGTCATGACATTTACAAATGAGGCCTTAACTCAAAAAATGTTCATAAAGGTGTTTGACATAGTGTTTATACTTGGTCACATATCTATATTAAAAGAAAGTATTTTAACCAGAAGCAAGTACATTAGTAATTTAAAAATGAGCATTATGCTAGAGACTATTAGAAGTCATCACATAAAATAACTCTATTGCAATCCCAATGCCTTTCACAGAAGGTGTTTATAGCATCATATTAGAAAGATATGGCATTTGATGTTTTATGAAACATCCCAAATTTCGTGCTGGAAGGAGGGATAGAGCATATCCTTAACATACCATCCCAATAAACATCCAATGGTTCAAAGTATCTTCATGCGAGTTTTCTCTTACGGCCTAAGTTTCAGAACTACTATATATATGCAACTTAAAACACCTATAAACAGTCCAAAATTAAACATTAATGACCAGACACACCATATAGTATTTACGCGAGGAAACTTTTGTAGAACTTTGTAAAAATGACCTTAAAGGAGCCCAAAAATTATTATCTAAACACACCAGCTAAAATAACAATAACCAACAATAAGACTATATTTTTACCACCCAAAAGTAACCCCAAACACAGCTAATAGGAGGGGAAAACAATTTCAAAGCGTAAGTCATGCATTTCTAGGCAGAGGGATGAATTTTAATGGTAAAAGTGCGAAAAACATTCCCAAATAACCTTGGTACCTTGAGAAAAATTTTCCTTCAGCTTATATTCTGTTTAGGACAAATTTGGACTGATTTGATCTTCAAAAAGCTCAAATTATCCGACATCTAGGTGGGTTGACCCGACCCGATTTCCTACTCGGGCAGTCTAGTAAAACAGTCATAACGTTTTATTCTGAGGTTGGTTCGAAGCATAGTTTTATGTGGTGCAAACTAGACTTATAGATATTCGATTTGATAGGTAATGTACCTTGATAAGCCTTATATTTTGGGATACATGACCTGATACATTTGACCCAAATTTTAAGAAGGATTTTTTACTGAAACTTATGTTAACTTTTGCCAATGTAAAACTAAGCATAATCCTCCACTCGATATGTCATTCTTAGTAGCAACAAATGAGCATGTTTTGTCAACCTATCAATGATTACCTAAATAGATTCATACATGTGTACAGTATAAGGTAACCTAGTGATAAAGTCCATATTTATCACGTCTAATTTTCATAACAGAAAATCAATACACTTAGCTAGGCCTCAAGGCTTCTAATGTTTTATTTTAACATGTTGGTAACTGGGCCATTGGGCCACCATCTTGTTAATATCTTTTTCATGAAATTCAACTAATAGTTCTACCGTAAGTCATGATACCTTTTTTTTTTGTTGCACTAGGGTAAGCCAAATATCTGGAATAATAGGCCTCAAAAAGAATCTTGACATGGAGCCCTCCAATATTTAGCACACATAAGAGGCCCTAGTACTAAAGGACTCCATCTCAAGTTAGTTTAAAAAGCAGATGTTGATGTTGTGGAACACTTCCCCTTAATGTCAAATGGTCACGATCCTCATGTTGTTACCTTTTTTGTATTTCAGTACCAATGGAAGATTTTTGTTATATTCTGAACAAAACCACATCCATTCTCCATATCTAATAATCGTATTAACAAACTAGCTAGCTAACTTAGATATTTTTTCATTTTAGCCTTATTAGCTTCAAAATGACTTCGACTATCCATAGACTTCTAGCTATGTGCAACAGAAGCAACATTAGCTTTATTAGGATAGTATAAAATGTCAATATCATAGCCTTTTAGTAATCCTATCCACCTTCTTTATCGTACATTCCTCCTGCTTATATAAATATTAGAGGATCTCGTGGTCGGTAAAAACATCAACATGAACTCCGTATGGATAATGTCGCTAAACCTTTAGGGCAAAAACAACTGCAGCAAGCTCAAGATCATTGGTAGGATAGTTTTGTTCATGCTTTCACAATTGCCTGGAAGCATATGCAATAACTCTACCATACTACATAACAACACAACCTAGGACAATTCTTGAGGCACCACAATATAAATCATAGCCTTCGGTTCTATCTGGAAGAGCCAAGATAGGAGCGGTGGTAAGCCTTTTCCTTACTTCATGAAAACACTATTCACATGCTTTTGTTCATTGGAGCATAGTCATTTTATACGTTAATCTCATTAGTGGTGTAGAGATAGAGGAGAATCCCTCAATAAACCTCCTATAATATCCTTCCAAGCCTAAAAAGCTACGGACCTTGGTCGGATTCAATGGTCTTAGCAAGACATTACTACGTAAATCTTTCGACCATTAACGTTGTTACCGTCACATGTAATAATATGGCAAAGAAAAGCTGTAGAAGTTAACCAAAACTCAAATTTAGATAATTTAGCATATAACTTCTTGCCCTGGAGAGTCTGTAATGTAATTTGCAAGTGTTCTGCATGCTCAGCTTCAGATCGTGAGTATATCATGATTTCATCAATTAGCACAATCACAAGTACATCCAAGAATGGTTTAATGACTCGATTCATCTAGTCCATAAAAGATCCTAGGGAATTGTTTCAGCCCAAAAGACATGACAAGGAATTCAAAATGTCCATACCTCATCCTAAATACTATCTTTGGAATATCAGCATCCCTAACTCGTAACTGGTGGTACCCAGATATCAATCCAATCTTTGAAAACCATTTTTCACGATGCAATAAGCTATCAATCCACACAAGAGGATTCTTATTCATGGTAGTGACTTTATTTAGCTGTCTGTAATCAATACACATCCGTAAAGAGCCATCATTCTTTCAAATAAAGACCCTTTGAACACCCTAGGGAGATATACTCGCCCTAATGAAGCCTTTATCAAGTAAGTCCCTCAGTTATTCCTTTAATTCTCATAGATCTACAGGAGCCATTCTTTAAGGAGGGATAGATATAGGCTAGATATCAAGAAAACAATTTATAGCAAAACTGATATCACTTTTAGGGGGAATCCTTGCAAGCTTATCAAGGAATACTATCGGGAATTCATTCACAATAGGGATTTCCTAAAGGGTAAGTTTATAATATATATGCCTTGTCTTCCTATAATGGTAACAGGCATTTGGACCCTTTCTATACTGTCCACTATGAAGCTTACCACATTTTGCACGCAGAGGAGTAGGTTGTCCTATTTGTGTAAAATTCTTTTGTCAAGGGCTATAAACTTGATCTAACCTCTACCACTATTCTAACAAAATACAATGATCAAACCTCTGCCCTGCATCTCTGGTGGGAGACTACCCAGTGACAAAGGTGGATATCGATGAAAAGAGGTCCTAAATTAACCTATGGCTTCCTATAAGACCCCATAGTACAAGCCCTCTTATTCTATTCTATATCTCTATGGGTATCCTGAATCTGATGAGAAAGGTCCTCCATAGTCTGAGCAAAAGCCTGTATACAAGAAATATCTACACCAGTCTTTAAAGAGGTTATCCTGCAGTCTATGATCAAATGAGCCCCAAAACTATTCACATAACGGTAAACTTTGGCAATCATGGTACGTACAATATCTGGTGCATAACTAACTACTGAATTGAACCTAAGGCTGCACTCTCTTACTCTCAAATCCCATGGCTCAACTGATAAACAGGTCAAGTGGTGCCTCCTGGACCTTCTGCAAACATTAATGCAGTATAAGTGCCTCAGAGAAATCTTCCTACTTTTCTGGTGCAACATCAGGCTCTTTGTATTTCTCTCATGCCTCGTACCAAAAGATGGCGACATCACATAGTTGAAATGAAGCAAATTACATAGCCTCAGCGCTGGAGGCATACATCACCCTCAATTCTCTATACACATTGTCTATAAAGTCTTAGGGGTCCTCTGTGGGACTGAGTCCTATAAATACTAGAGGGGGCTAGTAAGGAAACTCTTGTACCTTTAAGCTTTCTGGTTGATCCCTTGTGGCATCTTCTCTCATCCCTGGTTGTATCTCATTAATAGAAACCATCCTAGTTAGTAGCTGAATAGCCTCCTTCATCCTCTGCTCCCTAATCTTAGGTGGGGCTATGGGTGCTAGATCTCCTTTGACCCCACAAGTGCTTGTGAATCTCGTACTGTGGGCACTGAAGACACTTATGTGCCTCAATGGTGAATATCTGCCTAACCTGCCGAGGATCGATTTATACCTTCTATCGGATCCATACCTATCTCATGTTGTGCCATCTCTTAAGAGTAGGCAACCCATTAAATAAAAGAACATAGTGTGATTTAGATTTCATATAACCCTATAACTTTGCTCTGTAGCATGATCTATTAAGTGAAAGAAATGTAACCATCCCTAAATGCCTTGTAGCCTCCTAATTATATAGGACTCTATTATACATGGCATTGTGGACTCCTTGGGACACCTTAAAAATAACGGAGGCATGACTGGCACTCAATACCGTTATTGGGTGACTGAGCCACTGAACATGCTATTAAACTAACTAGGGGCCAAAAGTTAAATTAGCTAGCATAACATTTGAAAAACTATGCCTGGACTATCTAGGTCATAACCTGGTCAAAAGCATACATCAAGATAGGTAAACCAAAATGACAAAGTACTAGCTAGCCGACAAGGCCACAATAATAGAGGTACAGACACACACTATATGTACATGCATAATTTATGACTAGAGTCTTAAAGGAACAAAAATAGCAACCAAAAATAACCTATCCACAATAGCCTCAAATAGAACCATGAATATTGCTGGGACACGACCTCAAATATACCCAATAGTACAACAAAACGTAAGCCTCCTGTAAAGCTCCAGAAAGAGATGAAGCTTTCTAACTCATAGCTGAACTCAGCTCCTAGTAAAGAGGTAATTCGGAATCCCTACTTGAACCTACACACATGAAATAAAATGCAACGTACCAAGGCAAAGGGACGCCAGTACGAATAAACTTGTACTCATATGTAAGGCAGGAAGTAAAATCATTTCTAACTGTAATTAAAAAGGATTTTAGGAATACCACCAGTGAGCAAAACACAAATTACCATCATTTGAAGCACTTACCCTCCTATTGTTTAATTATGCATGGTATGCTCAACTAGTCGCATGTCGTGAAAACATATATATGATGCAAATGAATGACATACCCAACCAATTGCTAGCAATGTTGGTCCTTTATGATAGTGGATCAGCATTATATTTGCTAACTTGTGGCCATCTACACCCTATACATATATTTCATGACCCAAGCCTAGGGCCTAGACATGATACAATGAATGGGGAAACCGAAGGAACCCCAATCAAGCCTCTCAACTTATCATTACACATGATTGGTCGCAGAAGCATGTAAAGACCTCAATTAAGATTAAGGGGCAAAAAGTCTAAGAGATAACTTGCAAAACAACATCAATGAGTCATAGTTCATAACATAGATACATAACTTCTCCAACAAATACCTCTAAATAAATAGACAGTATGGGGGCCAAGACAAAGTAATCAAGCTCAACCTCATAGTCAAAATAGAACCTAAGAAATTGTCTCAATACATAGACTATAGAAATAATAGACTAAGGTCCCCAAAATGGAGGACTCACCAACCAGCTTAGAATAGCACTGACTAGCCACATGTAGGAGGAGGATGATCAACTTGAGCACCGGTCCCTACATGGTGATATCATGTAGGCAAGAGTATATGTTTATATGCTTGAATGTACTAAGTATGTGGAGTATAATGCAACAATAGATAGATGTCATACACAAAATACATATATAGACAATAGGCCTAGTATAACAACATGACATGTATGATGAATGCATGAATAAAACATGCTTTCAATAACTCATTCTCATCTAAGATATCATATGTGTAGAAGAAACCAATCCAGAATCCCAACTATGGTTAGGAGATGCTATTCACACCTAGACAACCTGGTGGCAAGGTATATAGCCCTCACATGGTTGATCCCGTTCACACTTGGACACCCCGGTGGCAAGGTACATACCTCTCACATGGTTGATGTCATTCACACCTGGACACCCTGGTGGCAAGGTACATACCCCTCACATGGTTGATGCCATTCACACCTGGACACCCTAGTAGCAAGGTACATACCCTTCATATGGTTATCCAGGCTCCTATACCCCCCAGACCGGGCATGGTCTAATACAACACATTATATAGAATATATATATATATATATATATATATATATATCATATACATAAGCTAATTTCATCATCATTACATCATTCATTTCATATCTCATGCTTTGAACCTTCAATTCCTCAAGAAACCGTAACAGGACATTTTATCAAACACTTGGGGGTATGTAATGGGGGTTAACACCATGCAATTTAGAGATGAAATCATGCAAGAAAATCTATTTTAAAACCATCAATCAACACCTTACAACACCCCCAAGACCACATTAAAACCCCTCATCAAATTCCAACAATAGATCCAAGACACTCTGCAGTAAATTCCTTAATATACAATAACCACATCTAAAATCAACTTTAAATTATGCAATATTAGTAAAAAGGAAGCTCAAGCACCATAAGTGGAAGGACCCAATGGTTCAACACCACATACCTTAGCTTTGGAGAAGTTCTTGATAAAGGTTGACAATGGAGACTTGAAGCTTGAAGAAATCTTTAAATATGGATGAGGGTTTTGAGTCATAAATTCTGGAGTGAAAATATTCCTAAGTTTTCTGGCGAGTATTAGGGAATGTCTAGGATGATATAAGGATGAAATTTGACTACGTATAGAGAAAAACACGTTTGGGGAAACTTGGAGCCAACATTTAATGTATGTTAGGCTGCATAAGAAAACTGCCAGGTGAAAAACACATCTTTGCGTTGTGGAGAGGACGTGAAGAGGGATTTATTCTAAAGCGCTCCTAAGGTGTGTCGCGAAAGCATTGCGAATAGCTCACTAGAAATCATCACTTAAAAATTTATAATTACTAATTTTTCGCTCTTAAATCCGGGTTAGACCCTTTCTCACCGAATTTCGACACCCCGATCACGAATCTGAAGTCAAATTTTTGAAATAACAAATGGATTTTTAGATATATGGAAATCAAAATTTTAGGCATTTTGAGGCACATTTTTGCAGTCGTTTCAATATATATGTATATATATCATTTGGGAAGATAGGCCCCATACCTCTGATTATAGATCAAAGTCCATGCATAACATGCCATGTATGATATGAATATTGAGTGCGCATATTATGCCATAACACAAATGTAGCTAATCTTGGCTCATTGGTACACTTATCCTCATAACATCATAATCATTATCGTAGCATATACATATGACTAATAGGATCTTATATATCTTTCGAATAAGTTTGACAGCTTAACTCAACATTTACGATGAGGCCTTAACTCTAAAACTATTCGTAAAGGTGTTTGATGTCATGCTTATAATTGGTCCCATATCAATTATTCAAAGAAAGTATTTGAACTGAAGCAAGTACATTAGTAATTTAAAAAGGAGCATTACACTAGAGATTATTGGAAGTCAACATGTTACTTGTTAAGTGCTTCAATTATGTTTTTAAGTTGGAAAGAGTTCGATTATGACTCCTATTTCCCTTCATAGTCTACATTTATACTACCCCACGAAAGAAACAACTTTAACAAATGAATAGGTAGTCAAGAAATCGACAAAATGATATATAGATAACGAATGTCCAGTATAAGCGAATGAATAGAATGTCAACCTAGCAGCATCATGAGAATAACTCAGTTGCAATCCCAATGCCTTTTACAGAAGGTATTTCTAGCAACATATTAGTAATATATCGCATTTGACAATTGGGGAACTTCCTGGATTTCTTGCTAAAAGGATAGACAGAGCTTAGCATACCTTTCCAACCAACGTCCAACAACCCAAAGTCTCTTCACAAGAGTTGTTTTTACGTCCTAATCTTTGCAACCATAATTTACATGTAGCTTAAACACACCTATAAACATTCCAAAATGAAGCATTAATGACCTAACTCGCCATACAATATTTACGAGAGGAGCGTCCATATAACTTTGTAAAATGACTGTAAAGGAGCACCGAAATTATTATCTAAACACACTAGCTGCAAACCAACAATAACCAGCAAGAACACTATTTTTCTACAGCCCAAAAGTAGCCCCAAACACAGCTAATAGGAGGGGAAAATAATTGCAAAGTGTAAGGCATGCATTTCTAGGATGGGGAGAATTTTAACGACAAAAAATGTGAAAAACTTACCAAAATCTCCTTGGTAGCTTGAGAGAATTTTCCCTTCAGCTTATGTTCTGTTTGGGATGAAATGGGACTAATTTGCGCTTTAAGAAGCTCAAATTACCCGACATCTAGGTGGGTCGACCCAACTGGGCCCCTGACCCAGTTTCCTACGCAGGCAGTCCTAGTAAAATAGTCATAACTTTTTATTCTGAGAATGGTTAAATGCGCAGTTTTGTGCATTCTAAACTAGAATCGTAGATCGTAGATTTTATAGGTCATAGACCTTCTAACTCATTATATTTTTGGAGATATGACCTGATACATTTGAACCAAATTTAATAAGGATTTCTTAACGAAACAGACGGTAACTTTTGCCAACCATTATATTGCAACTTTCTTGATTCCAAAACATAATGTATGACCTTTGTGATATAAAAATAACCTTCATAAATGCATGAACAGAAAATAATACACTTTTTGTCCTATCCCAAAAATAAAACCTAATTTAAACTTTACAAAAAGTGTGAGGTGCCATTTGGGGCATTTCTTTAATCACAAATGTGTGTTTAGGGGATTCCTTTGGCTTGAAACTTTAAGTCCTTGATATTACCACATATTTGAAGCCTTATTATCCTTATGCACTATTATAAATCACATATTCCTTATATAACGTGCCACACTATTCATATTATAGAAGACGAGAAACACAGGGTCTCACAGAACTATCAAGGCCAGCCACACCATAGTAGCTGCATTCTAGGAAAATGCCTTGGAAACAAACTTTTGATGGGAAGTGGCTACCATGATTCAAGGAGTAAGAGTCAACTTCATCTCAGCTATTGTTAATGCCATCTATGGATTGCCGATGATTACAATATGGTGTATACGGAGATATTCCAACATTTGAGCACTCGGTGGTTACTAGATAAGTTGCAAAATGGAGCTCCTCCGGAGGAGTTTACCTCACATAGAGGAATTGACTCACATGAGTTCATTGTTTAAGCTAGAGGTTGGATTTCAATCATTTGTGCACTCGTCATCCCATCCAAACATGACACGGAGGTAACTCTAAAACATGCACTTGTTATAACTTCCATCTTGGACAATCTTTAGGTCAATGTGGGATAGATTATAGTTGGTTAGTTTCAGATATGGCCTAAGGGAGAGCCAAGAGCTTTGTACCCCTCTTTGATTTCTAGATTATGCTATTAGACAGAGGTGTTTTTCCTATATATAGATGAGGATAAGAAGCTGGTCAAGCACATATATCTGCTAAAGAAGAGAGTTTGCCTTGGTGGATAGAAAAAGAGATGGATTGATCTATTGGATCCCTCTTTTAGGAAGTTCATTTACATGGGATAACACAGAAGATCAAGCAGCTAGTTGAAGGCCTTCCTCCAAGACCATTAGGAGCTACAGTAGATGATCAACCTACACTTGAATAAGTTGTAGCCGCCCAAAGAGTTATGAGTTACTGGCTCAACCATATGAGCCGGAGGCAAGGAAAGATATATCCATGACAAAAGAAGTTCATGGAGCCTGTGAAGAAAGAAAAGTAGATTACTAAATAAATTGATGGGCAAGTTGAGGCAACTTTGTGGGTCTGGTTCTTCAGATCCTGATGATGAGATAATTGTCTTTTTTGGCTCGAATGCTCAGTGATCATTTCAGGGAGTCCCTCTTATTCTTTTTCATTTTTTTATTGTGCTATGAGGATACAGTACCATAATTAGTTGGGGGTGCTCTTATTACTTGATTTTGATTATGACTCTTGTATTCATCTGGATTTATTAGTATTTGTAGACTCTTGCCTATTTTGTAGTGATGTGCCCTTGTTGGGCTTGATTCATTTGGATTAGGATATGCCTTTCTGGGCTTGTATATATA
Organism: Solanum ossicruentum; assembly: GCA_025774065.1. Classification (NCBI taxonomy): domain Eukaryota; kingdom Viridiplantae; phylum Streptophyta; class Magnoliopsida; order Solanales; family Solanaceae; genus Solanum; species Solanum ossicruentum. The sequence goes on along the minus strand of JAOTQR010103328.1, from coordinate 52,186 downwards.
GTGTTTGGGTGTAGCTATTTTAGTATATTTGGTAGCTTCATATTTTTCATTTTGAGGATATATATAATCGACATATCTCGATGATTGATTGAGTACAACATTCTTATGGGCAAATCATCGATTGGGTGTGTGAGTGTCTGAGTAGAATATGCTCATTGGTGAAGTATGAGTATCCTTTTATTATTATAGGATCTATACATTGGTAATGTGGCTTTTTTGGTGTTAATACAATTAGTCAAATGTTGTGGATTGTGAAAAAGGTATACCTATCTGAATTCTTAAAGTCATATAGTTTTGAGATTATTTTAGGATAACACTGTGACTCTTTTTGTGACTCTTACTTGCTAAATGGATATATCTTTAGAAATGAGTCCCTTATGCTTGACTTGAGAGTGATATTGACAATTTTCGACTTGATTTGCATGTCATATATGTTTTGAGTTTTGGTTTTGTTCCTTGTGTGCATTTGTGTTATTTAGAACTTGCCTTGTTTGTCTTGAGATATTAGTCTTGATAAACTTCTATTGGAAAAATGGTCTTAGGAATTATTTGGTTTGAATTCAATCCACTAACCCTAAGTAGCCGCCAAATGCATTGATACTATCCTAGTGTCCATTTTGAGCCTAATCCATACCATTGGCAACCTAAATTACAAACCTTGGACCTTTTTGAAAATATATTCCTCTTTTGAACCCTCATTCGTCCTTGAGCTTTACATGTTTCTTAAAACTGAGGCTTTAAACCTAGGTAAAACACCCCAAAAAGTGCACAAAAATGTGCCTCGAAAATGCCCATAGTCATAATTTCCATACATCACACAATTCATGCGTGGTATCGAAAATTCCACTTCGTATTCATGATCAGGGCTAAAATTAGGTGGGAAATGGGTCTAACTCCAATTTTGGAGCAACTGTATCAAAAATTTTTTTTCCAAAAAATTTCACAAAATAGAATCGATCCGCGCCCCTATCACACCTGGCACAGACCAGTGTAAAGTTTCCATGGCGTCGGGTCCATGTCGCGAACAAGACCTGGACCTGTGTTATTTTGTTGCCAATTCTTCTTGTTCGGTCCAAGGCCTTGTGATCTGGGCCTAAGCCTTACTATGCATAAAAATACTTATACTTAGTCATCTTTCCTCCCCATATCATTCAAACATTCCCCAAAACCCTCTCAAACACTTAGCCAAATATTTCACCCAATTCAAGTGTCCCAAAACTCACTTTCGAATCTTAAGGAACAAATTCAAGCTTCAAATTCTCATTCAAATCTTTATCAAGGGAATTTCCAAAGTTGATTTATGTGGGTTTCAACCATTGGGTCCTTTCACACAACCCTTAAGTCTACATTAATAGCCTAAAAAGCCCATTGATATTTCCAACCAAAAAAAGTTGTGCCAATGTTGATTGAAATTGAAGCAAGCCTATAGAGTGACATTTGTGTAGATAAGATGTTCTTTTCTTCGGTGTGTTTGTTTGCATCTTTGTCCCTTGTTCATAGCACATATTGTACATTTTAGGGGCTTTCTTTCTTTTTGAGAGGACATGCAAGTTGAAATGGATTAGTAAGATTGATAATTTTCAAGGTTGAGTCAAGTGGAACTTGTTGGTTGACTAGGAGTTTGACTCAATTCTTGATAATTTATTTTATCACTTGGTCATCCTTGGAAATTGATCTTGAATAGAAAAATATGCTTTTGAAAAGTGAGAGAGTTACTTAATAGGCCACCGCAAGGGAGTTACTTTATACTCCTGTGAACACATGTGATACTTGTTGATACCAACCATTGCCATGATCATGATAGTTATGCAAAGTGAATTGGGTGTAACGACCCCAAAAAGTGCACGAAAATGTGCCTCGGAAGCACCCAAAATCGTGATTTCCATATATCTAACAATCCATTCATTTTTTCGAAAATCTAAATTGATATTCTTGTTCAGGGGGTCAAATTGGGTGGGGAATGGGTCTAATCCGAATTTTAGAGCAACCGCCTCAAAATCAGAAAATCGTAAAAAATGCTTTTTAGGAGGGTCAACTTTGAAGGGGCATATCTCTTAGTACACAAATGGTTTAGTGTCCAATGACCTACAAAATTAAATCCCTTTGAATTAGCTTTCCAATGCACTTGTTTCACCTCATTCTATGTTCGGATGAAGGATTTATGCCCATTTTCTTAGAACTAATTTTTGTAGAAAATACAAATTCCAGTGGGGTTTTCGTGTTGCATCTGGGACGTACCCCTTGTTTATTTTCTTACACTTTTTTGCATTTCTTTCACGACCAAGAATATGCAATGATATGTTATGAGGCTTGTTCGGGGTTCCTTCAGGTTCCCCATTCGCCGATCACGACTAGGCCCTAGGCATGGATCTTAACAAAGATGATATCAGATCCACTAGGTTGATAGATCCTCGAAGTAAATGACACAGTGTCGATTAGAGCCTTATTTATAGTTGTGTTGTGCAACACAACTATGAGTAGGAGGCTATGAGATATTTTAGGAAATGTTTCCCTTCTTCATGGTCTATGTCATGCATTAGAAGCGACATAGGTCTTTCCCCTCTAACGAATGTTCTTCGCTATTGAAGTTGATCATGCCGCTTGAGGGAAGAAGGCGAATGAAGGTAAGTAGAGGATTTTGATTTTGATGGATCCGAGTTTCACTATTTGTTCTCTAATCTTTTAGTTGATATTGGGGCTTCTTATGTGCCCAAGTGATTGTGTGGATCTTTGGTGTCTATCCTTTTGTCGGGTATATTATTGCTAGAAAGTTCATAGGAGATAGTCTAGGTTTGTGTTGTCTTAGGTCTTACTTTGTGGCTTGCTAGAGTTGACATGGTGGAATTTGATGTCACTATAGTAATGGAATGGTTGCATGCAGGTTGTGTCATCATGGATGGTAGAACACATAGAGGTAGCCCCGATTCCCTTATGAGTCCATCTTTGAGTGGGGGGTAGGTAAATGGTAGCAAGGGAGATAGGCCCATTTCATGTCAGAAGGTACAATTGGACTCTAAGGGGTTGCATTTGTCATCTTGTGAGAATTGGAGCTGTTGAAACTAAGTTACTTTGTAATAGAATTGTTGTTGGTAGTAGATGAGTCCTTGAATGTCCCTTTTCGATATTTTGGGTTTTGGTGGGCTATTACCGGATGAGCTGAGGGTTTTAGGAAACAACCTCTCTACTTCTACGAGGTAGCGGAAAGGTCTGCGTACAATCTACCCTCCCCAGACCCCACTTGTAGGATATCACTGGGTATGTTGTTGTTGTTGTTGTTGTTGTGGGCTATTACCGGAGATTCTCAGTAGTTTCTCTTCTATTACTGAGTTGACCCTATGTAAGGGAACATTATGATTGACATTTGGGGTAGGGTGATTTGATAGGTCCTGGAGTTGCTATTTCTTGTCTTATTCCTTGGTGTTGGTAGTACTCATGTGTTTGTGGGTTGATCCTTGGTTCCTTCCAATCAGGAACAAAAATTATTTTAAGAAAACCTACGTGGATTTTACTTATTTTAATTTTAGATTTCAATCTTATGATTTCTAAAATTCTACTGATGCATGGGTAGTGCTTATTTGATGATTTTAATGTGATTTAAACTGTTATATGAGGATTTACTTTGGATTTATGAAGTTATAAGTACGCATGTTCTCTTTTGATTTATATATGCATTAGAGATTACACTATAGATTTAAATATGGAATTATTTATGTTTTCACTTTAACTTCATATTTTAAATGTTGATTTTTAAATGGAGTCTTATTTACCCATGATGTTTCATTATTGTTCATAGTATGTGCATTTATGTACATAGATTATTTTGACAAATTATGTTATGGGTAAGCCCAATTTCATTTTATTGTATGATTTTGTTAAAAGGTTGGTTATGACAATATTGTGATCACATATGTCTCTGATTTGGCTCTTTAAGCATTTTGGGTGCTTGCACCATTTTGTATATTAATGGGCTATTCCTATACATGAGTATTATGATTATGAAATTATGATTTTGGCATTTGAGCCTTAGCATGAGTTCTTATGAATAGTGTTTGGCTTTTAAGCCCAATTGTGCATTGAAATGACTTGGGAAAAAAATGACTATTGCCTCTTTGAAATTATGTATATGTATATTATAAGTATTCTTGTGGGATGACGACTTAGCTTGTTGTGTTGGGGATCTTGTGGTAGTTTGGGCTACTTGCATATCATGCTACCAATTAGGTTACAACCCATAAGTTTGTAAAATGATGGGTAAGTATGGTGGAATTATTTAGTCAACTATGATGGATTAGTAACTTCTCTAAGGTTGATTTGAGGTTCGGGGTTTGTTCTCAAGTGTGGAAAGTAGGTGATATCCCCAAGTGCCCTTTTGAACTAAGGATGAGCATTTTGATTATTGGTGGAGTTGTTTGGTTGGCTTATGCAGCGGTTTTGTATATGGGTTTCATGAATATGGTCTTAAAACCCTACCTTGATATGTTTGTGGTGGTCTCTTGTGATGAGATATTGATTTATTTAGAGCTTGTGAATTATTTGGGGGTAGTGTTGCAAGTCTTGGAGGATGAGAGATTGTTTGCTAATTATGATAGATAGGTGTGCATTGTGTATAACAAGAAGGTGGTTAGAATTCTTTAAGGATTATGAATGAGTGTATTTTTCCCTGGTAAGGCTAATGTTGCAGACAGTGCTCTAGGTAGCCTAGCATATGTTGTTGATGGTGGCAAAGAGGAGACAAGTAGGGTCCACCATTTGGTTAGATTGGAAGTGAGGTTGTGGAAAGTTGAGAATGGTAGTTTAGTGTTTTCGGTGGTTCCAAATCGTCTTTGGTTAAGGAGATCTAGTTTAACCAAGGTCTTGATTACGCCTTATTAGAGTTGGAAGTTTTGGGTGAGAAGATAATAGAGTGGAGGTTGTCTCCCAAGAGGGCAATTGTGGCTATGGTACCAAGTGGGTTGGGTGTGTTTAAGGTTGATAATTGAGTTATGGTTGTGAGTCCTTATAGGGTGAAGAGGGAAGTTGGTAAGGTTGCATAAGTTTGGGGATTGCCTATGGAGAGGGGTTTGGTTAGTCCGATTCATCATGCTTCTATGTTGAGGGGATGTGTTACTGACTACTGGTGTTATAGAACACTTTGAGGTTATGGGTGTTATGGAGGGTAAATTTGCTAGGAGAAGGTCTCGGTGGAGATGTTGGATGGATGAGTGGAGATGTTGATTGATAATGATGTGGTGTACTTCAAGGCCCTTTGGAAGAGTCATCTAGTTGAAAGAGTCTCTCGGGGAGTGGGCATGGAAAGTAATACCCATATCTCTTTCATTCTATTCAAGATTATGATAACACATCAATTCAATTTTATGATTCCAATTTTCATATTTCAGCCCTATGTAATCCATATGCATTCAAGTGTAAGTTGGCAAATTTATGATGATTTTACACTTGTGTTGAGATTTTGAAAATAGTTTTTGAAAAGTAATGTTTCATTCTTGTTGGGGCTGATTTGTTCATGATTTCTCTTCTCTTGTATGTTTCCTTGACATTCGGGCACGAATGTTTCAAAGGCGGAGATATTATTATGACCCCAAAAAGTGCGGGAAATGTACCTCGGAAGTAACCAGAATCGTGATTTCTATATATATAAAAATCTGTTTGTTATTTTGAAAATCTGGCTTCATATTCTTGTTCAGGGTGTCAAATTGAGTGGGAAATGGGTCCAACCCAAATTTTAGAGCAACCGTATCAAAATTTGAAAATCACAAAAAATGCTATTTAGGAGGGTCAAATTTGGAGGTACATATCTCTTAGCCACAAAGAATTGAGAGGCCCACGACCTACAAAATTTAAGCTCTTTGAATTAACTTTTCAATGCACTTGGTTTCATCTAATTTTGAGTTCATATGAAGGATTTATGTCCATTTTCATAGAACTCGCTTGTGTAGAAAATCCAGATTCCATTGGGGTTTTCACGTCGCCGCCCCTATTGTTTTGGTGCTTGTTTAATTTGTTCGGTCCAAGACTTATAAGTCTTGGGCCTAAGGGTTTCCACATTTGATAATACATATACTTAGACTTATTTCACCATCATATCATCCTTAACGTTCCCCAATTTCCTCGGAAACACTTAGGCTCATATTTCACCATAAATTCAAGTCCCAAAACTCGAGACCAATCTTAAGGATTTCTTCAAGGATTTCACTTAAGCTTCAGTCTCCATCTTTAATCTCTTTGAAGGGTCCTTTCACCCACGGTGCCTAAGCCTCCTTTTAACTAATATTGCATGATTTAGAGTTGATTTTACATATAGGTTTTGTTTATTTATAAATTTTCTGCATAGTGATTTTAATACATGAAAGACAGTTGATTTAGCATGTTTTAAGCTCCAAATCTTGGACCTAATGTTAGATTTGATGAGGGGTTTCTATGTGGTTATCTTGGGGGTATTGCAAGGTGTTGATTGATGGTTTCACTACAAATTTTCTTGAATGATTTCATCTCTAAATTGCAACCCCCTATGTATTTGATAAAATGTCCGGCAAGGTTTTCGTGAGTATTTGAAGGTCCAATGCATGTCTTATGAGTTGAATAGTGTTATGATGATGATATGATGATGAAATAATGGTGGAATGATGATGAAACAATAGTATGCATATGATATACAATGATGAGAGGAAATAAAGATATATAATGACTTTATGATGATGAAAGTATGTTGTACATGTGTTAAATTCATGAAAAGTATCTGTGATGTTGCAAGTTGGTTGCCTTGTTGAGGGGGTGCCAAGACTCAATCATCTTGTTGAGAGGGTTCCAAGTCGAAGGTTTTTAAAACCTTGGTTGCTTTCTTGAGGGGGTTACCAAGTCTCAATCACCATGTTGAGAGGGTGCAAAGTCTCAATAACCTTTACGAAGGGGTGTCAAGCCTCAGATGCCTTGTTGAGGGGTACCAAGAGTTAATCATCGTTCAAGGAATGGTGTGCCTTGGAGTTGGGAAGTTGTTCACTTGGTCTATTATTTATAAATGATATCCTATATGAGCATGAGTTACTTAAGCATGTTTTACTTAGGCATTGATCGTACATATCATATTGCTATATCATGTTTATTGTCTATTGTTATGCATGTTGATTATGAAGCTTATCTCTTGTTGCATTGCATCCCGCATATTTAGTACATTCAAATGTAGAAATGCATACTCTATGCTATATGATACTACCTTGTAGGAACCGGAGCTCCTATGATTCTTCTGGTGGCTAGACGGATTGTTCAAGTTAGCCTTTGGTTAGTCCTCCATTTCTGGGGCAATGACTATTCTCTTATGCTATGTTCTAAGACTATCTTTCTTTTATATACTTATTAACTATGAAGGTGAGCCCAGTTGCTTGTCTTGGCCCCTGCTCTAATATATGCAGTAGAGATGTTGTTGGACATGATATGTACTATGATTGAGCTTTGACTGACTTATGATATTTAAGCTATTTAAGTGTAAATATCTCTCTCCCTTAGTTCCAATTCCCCTTGTTTATGTGTTTTTCATTGTTTTACATTGCTTCCGTGACCAAGAATGTGTAATGATATGCTATGTGGCTTGTTTGGGGTTCCTTTGGGTTCAACATTCATTGGTCACGTCTTTCCCTACGCTTGGATCAGGACATTGGGATTGTACATTTAAATTGCTAGACTCATGAAATTGGTCTTGTTTTGTTTGAGGACAAGTAAAATTTTAAGTTGGGGGTGCTCATGAGTATATAACTTATGCTCATTTCTAACACTTTTGTTGTGATTTTGTGTTGTTAAATTCTTGACTTGTGGTTAATTATTTTTAGAATAGTGTATATTTCAGATACATATGACTTAGAATGGAGGTTTTCTGAGAAAAAATTGAAGTTGGAGTTTAATTGGATGAAAAACGAGCTGAAAATGCAAAGAAGTGTACCTGCCAGCGATTTTCGAAATAACTCCAAAAAGTGCCCGAAAATGTTCCTCAAAAGTGTCCGAAATCATAATTTTGACATATCTCAAAATTTGTGCGTGATATCAAAAGTTTGACTTCATATTCTTGATCAAAGGGTCAAATTGAGTGGGGAATGGGTCTAACCCCGATTTTTAACCAACCGTATCAAAATTTGGAAATTGCAAAATGTGATTTCTAGAGAGGAATCCCTACTCCTGGCGGGACGCACCAAGGGTGCTCTACTGTGTATTTTTGTGCACTATTTTTCTATCTCGGTCCGAGACTATTGGGTCTTAGACCTAAGTGTTCTCATGCCTGAAAATACCCGCACTTACCTATATTTTACTTTCATGTCATACAAGACATTCCCCAATACTCTTTCAAACACTTAGACAAAAATTTTACCCTAAAACTCAAGTCTCAAAACTCTTTCGGATATAAGGATTTCACTCAATCTTCAAGTCTCCATCTCCAATCCTCAAGTTATTCTCCAAAGTTAAGGTATGTAGGTTTCAACCATTGGGTCCTTTCAGTCATGGTGCCTAAGATTCCATTTCACCTAATTTACATTATTGTAAGTTGATTTTACATATGGCTCTATTATTATAAATTTTACTATAAACTATGTTGGGGCTTTGTAAAAGTGAGACGGCTTTAGCATGTTTTGATCTATGAATCATGGATCTAACTTAAGTTTGATGAAGGTTTTTGATGTATAATGTATGATGGTGTTACCAAGTCTTGGTGGGATGATTTAATTCAAGATTTCTTGCTTGATTTCACTCTTTAATAACATGGTTCTGCACTAGCATTGCACACCGACCAAGTGTTTGACAAAATATCTAGATTATGATTCTTGAGTTGTTGAAGTCCTAATGAATGGCATATGAGATATATGACTTTATGATGATGAAAGTATGTTGTATATATGTTAATTTCATAATAAAATGCCATATTATTGGGAGTTACAAGCCTTGCTCGGGGGTTTGTAGGACAGGGTAACCATATTAAGGGGTTCGTACCTTCGTTGCCTAGTACGTGCGGTAGTAGGCCAGTAAACCATATCGAGGTGTTGGTACCTTGATTTCCTAGTATGGGGGGGTGGTATGCTCGTATAACCTTATTGAGGGTTTGCTACCTCATTAAACATATCGAGGGGTTTGTACTTTTGTTTTTGAGTACGGGGGGTCATAGGACCATATAACCATATTGCAGGGTTGCCACCTCATTATTCTACATTGATGGTCACTTGCTACACATGTATTTTGTTCTATATAAGCATGTTTTACTTTAACTATCCTTCATTCATGTCATATTGTTACTATGCTATCTATTGTCTATGATACTGCATTTTGCCTATGCCGGCCTCTCTATTGTTACATTGCATCCTACGTACTTAGTACATTCAAATGTACTAATACATACCCTATATCTACATGATGTTACCATGTAAGAACCAGAGCCCTGCTTGATCCTCCTCCTCCACGTGCCTAGTATGATTTCTCTCAAGCTAGTTGGTGAGTCCTCCATTGCAGGGACAAAGGCTATGTTCTTATGTTATGTATTACGACTCTCTTACTGTATTGTATACTTAACTATGATGATGAGCGCAATTGCTCATCTTGTCCCCCTCTAAATTCTATGTTTAGGGTGTTGTTGGACATATTATGTATGATACTATGAAACTGACACTCTCTCTCGACTCTTGATATTTATGATATAAAAGATGTCCCTTAGCCCCGGTTATCCCTATATACTATCTCTGGTTGTTACTTTATTTCTTTCGCGACCAAGGGTCTATAATAATGTCCTAAGAGTCTTGCTTCGGGTCCCTTAGGGTTCACCATGTGCCGTGTCATGTCTAGGTCCTAGGTTTGGGTCATGACAAACTTGGTATCATAGTAGTAGATTGTTAATGGTCCTCGGCATCCAATGCACCGCGTCGATTATTGTCTTATATATGGTTGTGTTGCGCACCACTACTATGAGTAAGGGGCTATGACATATTTTAGGAAATGTTTCCTTTCTTCTTACTCTATGTCATGCTATAGAGGTTAAGGTAAGGTTTTTCTCTCTAATGATTGTTCTTTGCTATTCTAGATCATGCCTGACACAAGGTGAAGAAGAGCCCACACACCCGAGGAGCGGCTCATGGAGAGCTTCTAGTTGCTCTCACCTTGCTTGCTGAATTTGTGGCTAATCCAGCCAACCAAAGGGCCCAAGCCCATCATTCTCCTACTCTGGCATCTCATGTTAGAGACTTCATGAGGATGAACCCACAAGAATTCTATGGGTCCAAGGTGGATGAGGACCCTCAAGAGTTCATCGATGAGGTTTACAAGGTATTGGCTATGAAGTGTGTTAGATCAGAAGAGAAAGTAGAGTTGGCATCTTTCCAACTAAAAGGGGTAGCACAAATATGGTACAATTAATGGAAGAAGGAGAAGGGAATCAATAATGTAGTGCTTTGGGGGGGTTTCAAGGTGGCTTTTCTTAATCGGATCTTCCCTCTTTAGCATAAGGAAGCTAAATTAGTGGAGTTCATGAACATTAAATAGGAATCTATGAGTATGAGGGAGTAAGCCCTCAAGTTCAACCAACTTTCAAAATATGCTCCACACTTAGTGGCTTTTTGTGATGGGTGTTTCCCACTTGGTGAGTAAGGACTATCGGTCTGGTACGTTGATTAGTGACATGGATTTATCCCGTTTGATGGCCTATGCCAAACAAATGGAGGAGGAAAAGTTGAGTAAGAGGAGGAGTAATGAGGTTAAGAGGGCCCGTTTTGAGTGAAAGTTCTAAAGTCGCAAGGGTGGCCGGTATCATCAAGCAATGATCTTCTCATGCTCTCTATAGGAGGTTTGCCAATGACCTCCTAAGGGCCCAAGGTGTTGGTTGTGTGGGTCCTATTAATATGTGCTCCAAGTGTGGTAAGGGTCATGGTGGCCCAAGCTTGAACAATATCGATGTTCGTTATAGTTGTGAGGAAATGGGGTAAAAGGCAATAGACTGCCCTCAAAATATTGACAAGGTTAAGGATGTTCATCCTCAGGGCCAAGGTGCCAATGTGGTTCCTTTTGGGATAGGTGGTCAACAAGGTGGTGCCTCAAGGCACAATAGGTTTTATGCTTTTCATAGCAGTCAAGGGGTTGATGATGTCTGAAGTCGTCACTGGTATGTTAAAAGTCTTTGATTTTGATGTGTATGCATTGATTGATCCGGGTGCCACTCTTTCTTTTGTTGCCCCTTTTATTACAAAGAGGTTTCATGTTGAGCCCGAAATGTTGTGTGAGTCAAAGAGGTGTCTACTCCTATTAGTGCATCTACTATTGCTAGAAAGGTCTATAGAAATTATCCCATTTGCATCTTGCGTAAAATGCTGCCTTGTGACATTGTTGAGTTGGATATGGTTGATTTGATGTCATTCTTGGGATGGATTGGTTTCATGCATATTATGTCTCGATTGATTGTAGAACCTGTAGGTCAAGATCCAATTCCCAAATGAACCCATTCTTGAGTGGGAGAGTCATGATGTGGTGGCCAAGGGTAGGTTTATCTCTTGCATTAAAGCCCATAAGTTGATCTCTAAGGGGTATCTCTAACATCTTGTGAGGTTTAAGGATGTGGAGTCCAAAGTCCTTCCCATAGTGTCGGTCCCGATGGTAAATGAGTGTGTTGATATCTTTCCAAGTGATCTTGCTGGTATTACTCCTGAAAGGGAAGTAGATTTTGGTATTAGACCTACTCCCCAATACTCAACCCATTTCTATTCCCCCTTACCATATGGCCCAGGCGGAGTTAAAGAAGTTCAAAGAGTAACTAAGGGACTTGTAGGAAAAGGGTTTTATTAGGCCTAGTCAATCACCTTGGGGTGCACCGGTGTTGTTTGTGAAGAAGAAGGATGGGTCTCTTAACATGTGTATTGACTATCGACAAGTAAATAGAGTCACCATCAAGAATAAGTATCCTCTTCCAAGAATTGATGATTTTTTTGACAAACTACAAGGGGTGAGCCACCTCTCTAAGATTGATCTTAGGTCCAGGTATCATCTATTGAAGGCGAGGTTATGTCTTTTGGATTGATCAATGCACCAGCAATCTTCATTTAACTTATGAAAAGGGTCTTTAAACCCTAGCTTGATTTGTTTGTTGTGGTCTTCATAGATGATATTTTGATCTATTCACATAGTGAAGAGGAGCATATGGGCCATTTGAGTGTAGTTCTACAAAGGTTAAGGGAGGAGAAGTTGTATGCTAAATATGAGAAGTGTAAATTTTTGTTGAAGAAGGTTTCCTTTTTAAGACTTGTGGTGTAGGGGGACAGTATGAAGGTGCATCATAAAAAGATGGATGTTATTAGAAATTGGCCTAGACCATTGACCGTATCGGACATTACGAGCTTCTTAGGACTAGCGGGTTTCTACCAGAGATTCGTGAATGGGTTCTCTTCTATGACTTCTCCCATGATTAAGTTGACCCAAAAGAAGGCTAAGTGGGCGTGGACCGATGAGTGTGACAGGAGTTTCCAAACCATGAAGGATAAGCTTATGTCCATTCCTATCTTCTCTCTATTGGAAGGGTTGGAAGGGTTTGTTGTGTATTATGATGACTGTCGGATTGGTTTGGGTTATGTATTGATGCAAAACGGTAAAGTAATAGCCTATGTTTCTAGGAAACTCAAAGTACATGAAAGGGATTATCATACTCATGATCTTGAACTATCCACCGTGGTATTTGCATTAAAGCTTTGGAATCATTATTCATATGGTGTGTATATTGATTTGTTCACAAATCATAAGAGTGTCCAATATGTCTTCACTCAAAAAGATCTCGACTTGAGACAAAGAAGGTGGTTAGAACTTCTTAAGGTCTATGATATCCTGCTAATGCTAATGTGGTGGCCAATGCATTGAGTAGGGTGTCTACGTGTAACCTAGCTTATTTTGGATGGTGGTGGTAAAGAGGTGGCTAGAGAGGTCTATTGGATGGCTAAATTGGGAGCTAGGTTGGAAGAGGTGGATAATGGTGGCATTCTGGTTGTTGATGGTTAAAAGTCTTCCTTAGTTGATGAGGTCTAAGAAAAGTAATTTCTTGATTCCTCCTAGTTAGAATTGAAGGCTTTGGTGAAAGATGGCAAGGTGGAGATTTTCTCGGAGAGGGGGATATGCTGCCCTTAGGAACTAGGGTAGGTTGTGTATGCCTTGAGTTGATGACTTGAGAGAGAAGATTCTTGATGACGCTCATACTGTTCCTATTATATTCACCCCGATTCCACAAAGATGTATAGGGATTTGAGGGATGTGTTTTGTTCGGGAGATATGAAGAAAGACATTGTCAAATTCGTTTCTGGTTACCATAGTTGCCAACAAGTCAAAGTTGAACATCAAAAACTAGGTGGCCTAACTTAAGACATAGAAATTCCTACTTGGAAGTGGGAAACGATTAATATGGATTTTGTAGTTGGGTAACCGAAGAATAGAAAAGGTTTTGATTCCATTTGGGTTGTGTTTGATTAGATGACAAAATCGGCTCACTTTCTACCAGTTAGGACTATGTATGGCACAGAAGATCATGCTAAATTATACATTCGTGAGTTGGTGAGATTGCATGGGGTTCCTTTACACATCATGTCGGATCGTGATGCTTAATTCACTTCATATTTTTGGAGGTCCTTCCAATGTGTTCTTGGTACAAAGGTCAAACTTAGTACGACCTTCCACCCTCAAATGGATGGCCAAGTCGAAAGACCTATCCAATCTCTTGAGGATATGCTTAGGGCGTGTATTTTGGAGTTCAAGGGTAGTTGGGATGATCACTTCCATTGTTTGACTTTGCTTATAACAATAGTTATCATTCTAGCATTTGTATGGCTCCTTTTGAGGCTCTCTATGGTAGATGTTATATATCACCAGTTGGGTGGTTTTAAATGGGAGAGATAGCTTTGTTTAGTCTGGATCTAGTTATGGATGCTATGGAAAAGGTAAGGATGATTATAGAAAGGTAGAAAACAGCCCAAAGTCACCAAAAGCTTATGCCGATGTGAGAAGAAGCGAGCTTCAATTTAAAGTTGGTGACTGGGTCTATTTGAAGGTTTCACCCATGAAGGGTGTGGTTTTTTTTGGGTAAAAAAGGTAAGTTGAGTCCAAGATTTGTGGGTCCTTATAGGGTGGTGAGAAATATTGGTAAGGTGGCATATGAGTTGGAGTTTCCTAGTGAAATAGAATTGGTTCATCCGGTTTTCCATATGTGTATGTTGAGGAAATCTATGGGTGACCCTAATACTACTGTGCCTTTTGATGTTTTGGGGGTGGTTGGAGACAACTTGACATATGAAGAGGTTCTAGTAAAGATCTTGGATATACAAGTGAAGAGGTTGAGGAACAAGGATGTTGCTTCCGTTAAGGTCCTTTAGAGGAATCAACAAGTAGAAAGTGCTACATGGGAGGCAGACACAGATATGCAAAAATGATATCCTTATCTATTCCATCCTTCTCAAACTTAAGGAACTAATTCTAAGAATTACATGTGATTTCATGTCTCCTGTTTCAGCCTCTAAATCATTTGCATGCGTTCGTTTTTATATTGACAAAGTTCATCGTGATTTTAACTCTTACATGGAGAATTTGAAAATGGTCTTTTAAGTGTATTATAGCATTCTTGTTGCATCTGATTTATTCATGATTACTCTTCTTGTATACATTTCTTTGATTTTTGAGGAAGAATGTTCCCAAGGGCGAGATATTGAAACGACCAAAAAAGTGCCCAAATATGTACCTCAGAAGAGTCGAGAATCGTAATTTCCACATATCTTAAAATCCATACGTGATATAAAAAATTCAAATTCATATTCTTGATGATGGTGTCAAATTGATTAATAAATGAGTCTGACCCCGATTTTTAAGAACCGTATCAAAATTTGGAAATAAATGCGATTTCCAGATAACAATCCGCGCCCCTGGTGTGAATCGCCAAGCGCGCGCTTCTATGTGTTTTTGTGCACTATTTTTCTATCATGGTCCAATGCTTTTGGGTCTTTGGCTTAAGTATCCCCATGCATGAAAATATCTATACTTTGCCATATTTTACTTTCATATCATACAAGATATTCCTAGTACTCTTTCAAACACTTAGACAACTATTTCACCCTATAACGCAAGTCCCAAAACTCATCCAGATCTAAGGATTTCACTCAAGCTTCAAGTCTCCATCTCAAATATTCATCATGTTATTCTCCAAAGTCAAGGTATATGGATTTCAACCATTGGGTCCTTTCGCCCGTGGTGCCCAAGTTTCCACTTCATCTAATTTACATGCTTTTAAATTGATTTTACATATGGGCCTATTATTATGAATTTGACTATGAATTATGTTGGGGTTTTGTAAAAGTGTTACTATTTTAGCATATCTTGAGCTATGAATCATGTATCTAACTTGAGATTTGATGAAGGGTTTTGATGTATAATGTATGATGGTGTTAACTATTATTGGTGGGATGATTTACTTCAAGATTCTTAATATGATTTCACTCTTTAATTGCATGATTTTACACTATGATTGCACACCCACCAAGTGTTTGTTAAAATATCCGCATTATGATTCTTGAGTTGTTAAAGGCCAAATGATTGGCATATGATATATATGACTTTAGGATGATGAAAGAATGTTGTACACATGGTAATTTCATGATGAACATCCATAGTGTTGTGAGTTGACCAAGCCTAGCTGGGGATGTTGTATGCCTGGGTAATTATATCGAGGGGTTGGTACCTTTGTTGCTAGTACAGGGGTATTAGGACTGTATAAACATATCGAGGGGTTAGTACCTTGGTTTCCTAGTACCGGCGGTAGTAGGACCATATAACCATATCGAGGGGTTGGCACCTTTGTTGCCTAGTACAGGGGGTAGTAGGCCCATATAACCATATTAAGGGATTGGTACCTCATTAACCATATCGAGGGTTTGTACCTTGGTCGACTACTACGTGAGGTAGTTGGCCCATATAACCAATATTGAGGGCTTGGTACCTCATTATTCCACATTGATGATCACTTTCTACACATGTATTTTGTTCTATATAAGCATGGTATACTTCAAACATCCTTCATTCGGGTCATATTGTTACTATGCTTTCTATTGCCAATGATATTGCATTTTGCCGATGTCGCCTATCTATTGTTGCATTGTATCATACATACTTAGTACATTGAAACATACTTACACATACTCTATGCCTACATGATGTTACCATGTAGGAACCGAAGCCCCACTTGATCCTCCTCCTCCACGTGGCTAGTACCATTTATCTCAAACTAATTGGTGGGTCCTCCATTCCGGGGACAAAGACAATGTTCTAATGTTATGTATTACCACTTTCTTTCTTTATTGCATACTTGACTATGAGTGTGAGCCCAATTGCTTGTCTTGGCCCCCACTAATTCTATGTTTAGAGGTGTTGTTGCATATGTTATTTTTGATGCCATGAGGTTTACTCTCTATCTTGACTTTTGATGTTTAAGTATATGAAAGATGTCCCTTAGAACCGGTTACCAATATTTCCTATCTCTTGTTATTATGTTATTGCTTCTGCCATCAAGGATATGTAATGATGTGCTAAGAGGCTTGCTTGGGGTCCCATCAGGTTCCCTATGAGCCGTGTCACATCTATGCCCTAGGCTTGGGTCGTGACAATTACACTCCACGAACGTTCCTTCAGGCCCACCAGTGTGGAGTTATGGCATGCTGAGAAGCGCAAATGCGCTATGCCTAGGTAAAGAGGTGGAGTAGAGAAAACACAACTCTCCCACAATAGTAAAATGTTGAGTGTGATCCAGGAATGTAGTGTACAATCATGGAATGTTACTTCTTCCAACATTGGAGCAGTTTAGTAATTTTACCATTTTAGTCCTTAAATCATATATGCACACTCCCAGCCCTTATTGTTGATAGTAGAATGACACTAAAAGAACACTAGACACAAAACTCTACTTCATACATTTTTGAAGAGAGAAAATGTACCTTAATATAGATTTTAGATTAGGGTAAGGATTAAGCAAGTTTTCTACATATTCTTGAGTGGGTTGAAGAGTTTGAGCTTCACTTGCATTTAACTTTAACACACTCTTTCTTTCCTTGTTCTTAAATTCATAGTTTGTAGATTTAATTGAGCTTGGTTGTCAATTTGTTTATGGGTCTTCATTATTTATATTGTTTTCATGCTTAGTTGATGGTTTATTTGCAAATTCAAGTTTGTTCCTCCCAATTCATTTGATTGGACCAAATTGATTTATGGGTTCATCCCTACTATCATTTTTAACTTATGATTTGAGGTCGCAAACTTGAATTATGCTTAGATCTTGAATTTTTACAGTAGCTTGAGTAGTTGAAGTGGAGGGTTTACATTATTGTCATGTGTTTATGTGTTGAGGTCCTCAAACAAGGCTCAACGACTAAGGTCTTAGGAGTTTTGCTTTAAGGTGGTCCAGCCAAGCATGTCTTTGAGTGGCTTGCGTGAGTGGTCTTAATAGGCTCTTGCGAAAAACCACATTGATGTAATATAGGTGTGGTTAGAAGTAACCTAGCCTACCTATAGAGTTAATTTGATGCTAAGTGTGATGGATCGATTGAGACTTAATTGATTCCCTTATACATATTCTTTCTCTCTTGCTTGGTCAATCCTTTACCTATTTTACATTTTATATTTTAGTAGTTGTTAGCTTAGTATTCCCCCCAAATTAGTAAGAACTTTCTTGGTACTTGCTTGTCTAATCAAACCTAGTAGATCACAGTTCTTAGTTTTTTCGATCACTGACACATTATTCCCTGTGGGCTTTGACCCCAACCTCTAGAGGTAGGTTATTATACTGATGACGACTGCTGCTTGTTTCTTTGAGTAGTCGGGTAGAGCCACGTCACCACCTCAAGATCAATGGTAAAGTCAATGTCACTATCAAGAGGAACTCTAGGAAGGCCTGAAAGGAACACATCAAAAAACTCCCGAATAATAGGACTAGAATCCATTAGCAGTGGTTTCCAGGTGCACAAAACCCCAGAAGTGACTACAATGAGTAGAAATCTCACTCACAAGCACAAATGATGAGGAAACACTTGAACGTGAGAGCAAGGGATCACCTAAGGAATGGACGCGGTCAAAGGCGGTAGGGAGGAAAGAACTAAAATTACCCAAAAAATGCTTGAAAATGTGCCTCGGAAGTGCACAAAATCATATTTCCATATATCAAAAACTCCATTCATTATTTTGAAAATCGAACTTCATATTGTTTTATAGGGGGTCAAATAGATTGGGAAATTGGTCTAATCCAATTTTATACCCACCGTATCAAAATCCAAAAATCGCAAAAAAAGTGATTTAGGAGGGGTTAGCTTTTAAGGGACATATCTCATAGCACACACAGAATTGGGTGGCCCATGACCTATCAAATTAAAGCTCTTTGAATTAGCTTCCCAATTCACCAGGTTTCACCTCATTCGGACTTTGGATGAAGAATTTATGCCTGTTTTTGTAGAACCTGTTTATGTAGAAATGCAGAATTCCAGTGAGTATCCACATAGCCTCCGCGAAGCGGACCAGTGTTATTTTGGCTCTGTTTTTTCAATTTTGGTCCAAGATTTTCAAATCATGGGCCCAAGGGTTCCAATACATATTTTCACCTATACTTAGCCTTATTTCACCCTCATATCACCCTTAACATTCCCCAATATCATCTCAAATACTTAGACTCATATTTCATCCTAAATTCAAGTCACAAACTCAAGACCAATCTTAAGAATTTCATGTAGGAACTCACTCAAGCTTCAAGTCTCCACTTCCAATCTTATTCAAGGGTTCTCCAAAGTTAAGGTATATGGTGTTGAATCATTGGGTCCTTCCATCCGTGGTGCCTAAACCCTCTTTTTAATAATATTGCATGATTTAAAGTTGATTTTACATATGGGTCTTGTAGATTGAGAAATTTACTGCAGAGTGATTTTAGTTCATATAAGTATGATTGTTTTAGCATGTTTTGAGCTCTAAATATGGATCTAATGTTGGATTTGATGAGGGGTTTCAATATGAATGTCTTAGGGGAGTTGCAAGGTGTTGATTGATGGTTTTACAATAGATTTTCTTGCATGATTACTTCTCTAAATTGCATGGTATTCAACCCCTATTACACACCCCCAAGGTGTTTGATAAAATGATCGTATGTGGTTTCTTGAGTAGCTGATGGTCCAAAGCATGAGATATGATATGAATAATGTTATGATGGTGAAATGAGCTTATGTATATGATAAATTCTATGTAAAGTGTTGCAATAGACCATGCCCAATCTGGGGGGTGTAAGAACCCAGATAACCGAGGTAGGGGTGTGTATCTATTAACCGAGCGAAGGGTTAGTACTTCTCCACCTAGTGATAGGGCAACATCATCACTAACAGAAATGGGGGTTAGTACTGATCAATCGAGGGAAGCATTAGTACTTCTCCACCAAGGTGATGGGGCGGCATTGTTACTAGCAAAAGGAAGGGTTAGTACTTCTCCACCAAGGTGATGGAGCAACATTATCACCAACTGAGTGAAGGGTTAGTACTTCACCACCTAAGTGATGAGGCGACATCATGCCGAACCTCAAGTGGTTTATAACTTGGAAGTCTAGCTTGGTCTATTCATCACATATGATATCTTATATGAGCATGAGTTATCTAAAAATATTTTACTTATGCATTTGACATACATGGCATTTTGTTATACTATGCCTATTTCTATTGTATACATTTTAATTATGAAGCCTATCTATTATTGCATTGCATCCCACATACTTAGTATATTCAAACGTACTAACGTATACTTTATACCTACATGATGTTACCATATAGGAATTGGAGCTCCTGTTGATTCTTCTTATGACTAGACGAATTTTTCAAGTTCGCCTTATTCGTGAGTCCTCTATTCCGAGGACGTTAGACTATGTTTCTTATGTTATGTATTGATTCCTTCTTCTTTACTGCTATTTTGACTATGAGGGTGAGCCCGATTGCTTTGTCTTGTCCCCCGCTATGCATCTATGTTTAGAGGTATTGTTGGAAAAATTATCTATTATGTTTGATCTTTTTATCATCCATGTTATTTAAGTATTAAAATCTCTCTGTCTCTCTTAGTCCTATTTCCCCTTGTTCATATTTCTTATGATGATTTATATTGCTTCCGTAACCAAGGATGTGCAATGATATGCTATGATGCTCGTTTGGGGTTCTTTCGGGTTCCCTATTCACTGGTCATATGTAGGCCCCTTAGGTAGTGAAAAGGATGGTATCAGAGCACTACGTTGATAGATCCTCGGAGTCAAACACACTACGTCATTAGAGTCTTATTCATGGTTGTTGTGCACCACAACTTTGAGTAGAAGGCTATGAGATAATTTAGGAAATGTTTCCCTTCATCATGGTCTATGTCATGCTTTAGAAGCGATATAGGGCATTCCCATCTAACGAATGTTCTTCTCTCTTTTAGTTGATCATGTCACTTCAAGGAGAAAGGCGAAGGAAGGTAAGTAGAAGATTTTTTTTTTTTGATGGATCCGAGTTTCACTATTTCTTCTCTATTTGTTTTGTTGATGGTGGGGCTTCTTGTGTGCCCAAGTGGTTGTGTGGATCTTTGGTGTTTACTCTCTTGGTTGGGAATATTGTTGCTAGAAAGTTCAAAGGTGTTGATCCAGGTTTGTATTTCATTATGTCTTGCTTGGTGGCTTGTTGGATTTGATGTGGTAGATTTTGATGTTGAACTTGGGATGGAATAGTTGCATGCATGTGTATCTCCTTGGTGGTAGGTCCCGTAGTTTTAGAATCCGACTCCCTAATAACCCCGCCTTTGAGTGGGAGGTTGTCAAGTGGTAGCAAGGAAGGTAGGTTCATTCTTGACTTAAGGTACAATTGATCTCTAATGGGTTGCATTTGTCATCTTGTGAGAATTGGAGGTGATGAACCTAAGTTGCTTTGTAGTTGAATTTTGGTTGTTGGTAGATGAAGCTTTGAATGTCCTTTCCGATATTTTGAATTCTGGAGTAGTGTCCTTGGGTTTGACTAGTACATCGGTTATGCCTATAAGTCTCATGTGTAAGATCTCTAGTCCTTACCCTAATACGTTTATAGTGGTTTTGTTGATGATAACATGGTTCGTTCCCTAATGAGGTAGTGCATGTGAATCATTTGAGGATAGTACTACAAGTTTAAGGAAGAAGGTTGGGTCCTAGTAGGAGAGATTGGAATTTTGGTGGGAGGAGGTTACCTTCATAGGTTGTGTGGTGCTGAGTGATGGTATTGACGTGGTCCTTAGTAAGACGAAGGTGAATAGAGATTATACTAGACCTTTGACTTCATTGGATATTAGGAGCCTCTTGGGTTTAGTGGGCTATTACCGGAGACTGTGAGTAGGTTCTCTTCTATTATTGCTCCTATGTCTTAGTTGACCCTAAGTAAGGCCATGTTGTGATCTATGCTTTGAGTAGGGTGATTTGATAGGTCTAAGAGTTGCTATTTCTTGTGTTATTGCTTGGTACTATTAGGATTCATGTGTATGTGAGTTGATCCTTGATCACTTCCATTCGAGGAGACCTAAAATTATTTTTAAGAAAACATATATGGATTTTACTTATTTTAATTTGGGATTTCAATATTATGATTCCTAAAATTCTATTGATTCATAAGTAGTGTTTATTTGATAATCTTAATGTGATTTAAATAGTCACATGAGGAGTTACTTTGGGTTTATGAAGTCATAAGTATGCATGTTCCCTTTTTGAATTATTTATGCATGAGAGATTACACTATGAATTTAAATATGGAATTAATTATGTTTTCACTACAACTTCATATTATAAATGTTGATTTTTAAGCGGAGTCTTAATTACCCATGTTGTTTCCTCATTGTTCATAGAATATGCATTTATGTACATGGATTATTTTGAAAAATTATGTTATGGGTAAGCCAAAATTCATTTTGTGGTATGATTTTGAAAAAAAGGTTGGTTATGACAATATTATGATCACATATATATCTTTGATTTTGGATCTTTAAGCATTTCGGGTGCTTGCACTATTTTGTATATGAATATTCCTATGCATGAATATTATGACTATGAAATTATGGTTTTTCCATTCGATCCTAAGTATGAATTATTATGACTGGTGTTTGACTTTTAAGCCCAATTGTGCAATAAAATGATTTGGAGAAAAAAATGATGACTATTACCTCCTTGAAAGTATGTATATGTATATTATAAGTATTCTTGTGGGATAACGACTTAGCACCGATTGATTGAGAGGGGGTCTATATGAGTTGCACCATGTTCTTGTATCATAGAGCCTTGTCTTGTGGTCTTGTTTGAACATAGCTTGATGGGTTGGAGGTCTTCTTGTAGTTTAGGCTACTTGCATAGCATCTTTCTAATGAGTGTAGAACCTGTAAGGTTGTAATATGATTGGTAAGGATGGTCGATCTATTTAGTCAACTACGATGGGTTAGTCACTTCTCTATCGTTGATTTGAGGTTCGCGTTTTGTTCTAAAGTGTAGAGGAGGGTAGGTGATATCCCTAAGTGCCCTTTTGAACTAGGAATTGATCATTTTGATCATTAGTGGAGTTGTTAGGTGAGCTTGTGCACTGGTTGTGTCTATCGGGTTTCATGAATAGGGTCTTAAAACCCTACCTTGATATGTTTGTGGCGGTCTCTAGTGATGAGGTATTGAATTTTTTAGATCTTTTTAATCATTTGGGGGTAGTGTTACAAATCTTGGAGGATGAGAGGTTGTTTGCAAAATATGATAGGTGCGCATTGTGTATAGCAACGAGGTGGTTAGAGTTCTTTAAGGATTATGAATGAGTGTGCATTATGATTCCCCGATAAGGGTAATGTTGCAGTACGTGCTCTAGGTATCTTAGATGTTTGTTGATGGTAGCAAAGAGGAGACTAGTGGGATCCTTCAGTGGTTAGATTGGGAGTTAAGTTGAGGGAAGTTGAACATGGTGGTGTAGCATTCTTTATGGTTACAAATCTTTTTGGGTTAATTTGGTCTAGATTAGGCAAGGTATTGATTCCGCCTCATTAGAGTTAAAAGTTTTGGGTGAGAAGATGGTAGAGTGGGAGTTGTCTCCCAAGAGGGAGGTGGTGGTTATGGTACCAAGTAGGCTAGGTGTATCTAAGGTTGATAATTGATTTGAGGATTGTGAGTCCTTATAGAGTTTAAAGGAAGGTTGGTTAGGTTGCATAAGTTTGGGAATCGCCTATGGATATGATGATGGTTTGTCTAGTTCTTCATGCTTCTAGGTTGAGGGGATGTGTTGGTGACTCTAGTACTATGGAACTCTTTAAGGTTTTGGGTGTTGTGGAGGATAAATTGACTTAGGAAGATGTCCCGGTTGAGGTATTAGATGAAAGAGTTGCAGAAGTTGATTGATAATGGTATAGTGTTCGTCAAGGCCTTTTGGAAGAATCATCAAGTCCAAGGTGTCTCTTGGGGAGCCAGAGCAGGCATGGAGGAGAAATATTCATATCTCTTTCATTCTATTCAATCTTATGATGACATGCCAAGTTCTTTCTATGATTCCAAGTCCTATGTTTTGGCCCTATGTCATTCACATGCATCCATGTTTAAGTTGGGAAGTTTTATAATGGTTTTGCCCTTATGTTGAGATTTTGAAAATTGTGTCTTAAATGTACTGTTGCATTCTTGTTGGGTCTGATTTGTTCATGATTACTCTTCTCACGTATGTTTCTTTGACATTCAGGGACGAATGTTCCCTAGGGAGAGATATTGAAACGACCCCAAAAAGTGCCCGAAAATATGCCTCGGAAGTGCCAAGAATCATAATTTTCATATTTCTAAAAATCCATTCGTTATTTTGAAAATCCTACTTCATATTATTATTTAAGGGGTCAAATTGAATAGGGAATAGGTCCAACCAAAATTTTAGAGCAACCGTATCAAAATCCAAAAATCGCAAGAACGCGATTTAGGAAAGGTCAGTTTTAAAGGGTTATATCTCTTCGCTCACAAAGAATTAGGTTGACCACGACCTATCAAATTAATGCTCTTTGAATTAGCTTTCAAAATCACTTGGTTTCACCTCATTCGAAGTTCGGATAAAGAATTTATGCTTGTTTTCGTAGAACTTGTTTGTGCAAAAATGCAGATTTCCAATGAGTATCCGCGTCACTGAGGTGACGTGGACCTATGTTATTTTGGCCCTATTTTTTTTAATTTTGGTCCAAGAATTTCAAGACTTTGGCCCAAGGGTTCCCATGTGTGTTTTTACTTATACTCAGCCTTATTTCACCCTCATATCTTCCTTAACATTCCTCAATATCCATTCAAACACTTAGACTCATATTTCACCCTAAATTCAAATCCAAAACTCAAGACAGATCTTAAGGATTTCATCAAGGATCTAACTCAAGCTTCAAGTCAACATTTCCAATCTTCTTCAAGGGTTCTCCAAAGTCAAGATATGTAGTGTTGAATCATCGGGTCCAACCATGGTTCCTAAATACTCTTTGTACTAATATTGCATGATTTAAAGTTAATTTTACATGTGGTTCTTGTACATTGAGAAATTTACTACATAGTGATTTTAGTTCATAAAAATATGGTTGTTTTAACTTGTTTTGAGTTCTAAATCTTGGCAATGTTGGATTTGATGAGGAGTTTTGATGTAAATGTCTTGGGGGTGTTGCAAGGTGTTGATTGATGATTTTACATTAAATTTTCTTGCATGATTTCTTCTCTAAATTGAATGGTCTTTAACCCCTATTACACAACCCCAAGGTGTTTGATAAAATTTCCATATGTGGTTTCTTGAGGAGTTGAGGGTCCAAAGCATGAGATATGATATGAATGATGTTATGATGATGAAATAAGCTAATGTATATGATAAATTTTATATAAAGTATTGCATTAGACCATTTGTTTATTGTGCTATGAGGATACAGTACCATATTTCGTTGGGGGAGCTCTTATGACTTGATTTTGATTATGACTCTTGTATTCATCTGGATTTGTTAGTATTTGTAAACTCTTGCCTATTTTGTAGTGATGTTCCCTTGTTGGGCTTAATTCATTTGGATTATGATATTCCCTTCTGGGCTTGTATATATGGTGTTTAGATGTAGCTAATTTAGGAGATTTGGTGGCTTCATATTTTTCATTTTGATGATGTGTATAATCGACATGTCTCGATGATCGATTGAGTGCAACATTCTTATGGGCAAATCCATCAATTGGGTGTGTGAGTGTCCAAGTGGAATATGGTCATTGGTGAAGTCTGAGTAGCCATTGATTGTTGTAGGAGCTATACTTTGGTACTGTGGCTTTTTTGGTGTTACTACATTTAGTCAAGTGTTGTGGATTATGAAAAAGGTATACCTATCCTAATTCTTAAAGTCAAATAGTTTTGAAATTATTTGGGATAACACTTTGACTCTTTTTGTGACTCTTACTTGTTAAATTGATATATCTTGAGAAATGAGTCCCTTGTGCTTGACTTGAGAGTGATATTGAAAATTTTCATCTTTGATTTGCATGTCATATATGTTTTGAGTTTTTGTTTTGTTCCTTGTGTGAATTTGTGTTACTTAGAACTTGCCTTGTTTGTCTTGAGATATTATTTTTGGTAAACTTCTGTTGGAAAAATGGCCTTAGGAATTATTTGGTTTGAATTGAGTTCACTAAGCCTAAGTAGCCGCCAAATGCATTGATACTATCCAGTGTCCCTTTTGAGCCTAATCCTTACTATTGGCAACCTAAATTACAAACCTTGGATCTTTTAGAAAAGATATTTCTCTTTTGAACCCTCATTCGTCCTTGAGCTTTACATGTTTGTGACAAACTGAGGCTTTAAACCTAAGTAAAACACCCCAGAAAGTGCACAAAAATAAGCCTCAGAAATGCCCATAGTCTTAATTTCCATATATCGCACAATTCGTGCGTGGTATTGAAAATTTGACTTTGTATTCATGATTAGGCGGTGAAATTGAGTAGGAGATGGGTCTAACCCCAATTTTGTAGCAACTGTATCAAAATTTTGTTTTCAAAAAATTTCACAAAACAAAATCGATTCGCGCCCCTATCACACCTGGCGCAAACCAGTGTAAAGTTTCCATCTTGTTGGGTCCATGTCGCGAACAAGACGTGGACCTATATAATTTTGTTGCCAGTTTTTCTTGTTCGGTCTAAGGTCTTGTAGTCTTGGGCCCAAGCCTTCCTATGCATAAAAACACTTATACTTAGTCATCTTTCAACCCCATATCATTCAAAACATTCCCCCAAACACTCTCAAACACTTAGCCAAATATTTCACCCAATTCAAGTGTCCCAAACTCACTTCCGAATCTTAAGGAACACATTCAAGCTTTAAGTTCTCATTCAAATCTTTATCAAGGGAATCTACAAAGTTGATGTATGCGGATTTCAACCATTGGGTCCTTTCACACTACCCTTAAGTCTACATTAACAGCCTAAAAAACCCATTGAGATTTCCAACCAAAAGAAGTTGTGCCAATGTTGATTGAAATTGAAGCAAGCCTATAGAGTGGAATTTGTGTAGATAAGATGTTCTTTTCTTGAGTGTGAGTGTTTGCATCTTTGTCCCTTGCTCATAGCACATATTGTATGCTTTAGTTATGTAAAGCGAGTTGGGTAAAGTGAGTTGGGTGTAACGACCCCAAAAAGTATGAGTTAGGTATAGTCCTTTCACACTATAGTCTTGTGCACACATATGATACTTGTTGATACCAACCATTGCCATGATCTTGATAGTTATGTAAAGTGAGTTGGGTGTAACAACCCCAAAAGTACATGAAAATGTGCCTCGGGAGTACCCAAAATAGTGATTTCCATATAACTAAAAATCCATTCATTATTTTGAAAATCTAACTTGATATTCTTGTTCAGGGGGATAAAATTGGGTGGGAAATGGGTCTAACCCGAATTTTAGAGCAATCGTATCAAAATCAGAAAATCATAAAAAATGTTATTTAGGAGGGTCAACTTTGAAGGGGCATATCTCTTAGTACACAAAGAGTTGACTAGACCACGACCTACCAAATTAAATCCCTTTGAATTAGCTTTCCAATGCACTTGGTTTCACCTTATTCCGAGTGCAGATGAAGTATTTATGCCCATTTTCTTAGAACTCGTTTGGTGTAGAAAATGCAGATTCCAGTGGGGGTTTTTGCATTGCCTCTGTGACGCGCCCCTTATTTATTTTCCTACATTTTACATTTCTTTCAAGACCAAGGATGTGTAAAGATATTCTATGAGGCTTGTTTGGAGTTCCTTCAGGTTCCCTATTCGCCAGTCATATCTAGGCCCTAGGCATGGATCTTAACAAAGATGATATCAGAGCCACTAGGTTGATAGAGATCCTCAGAGTAAACCACACCAAGTTGGTTAGAGCCTTATTTATAGTTGTGTTGTGCAACACAACTATGAGTAGGAGGCTATGAGACATTTTAGGAAATGTTTCCCTTCTTCATGGTCTATGTCATTCATTAGAAGCAAGATAGGTCTTTTCCCTCTAATAAATGTTCTTTGCTCTTTAAGTTGATCATGCCACTTGAGGGAGGAAGGCGAAGGAAGGTAAGTATAGGGTTTTGATTTTGATGGATCCGAGTTTCACTATTTGTTCTCTAATCTTTTAGTTGATGGTGGGGCTTCTTGTGTGCCCAAGTGATTGTGTGGATCTTTGGTGTCTATCCTTTTGCTGGGCATATTGTTGCTAGAAAGTTCATAGGTGATAGTCCAGGTATGTGTTGTCTTAGGTCTTACTTTGTGGCTTGCTGGAGTTGACAAGGTGGAATTTGATGTCACTATAGTAATGGAATGGTTGCATGTAGGTTGTGTCATCATGAATGGTAGAACCCATAGAGGTAGCTCCGATTCCCTCATGAGTCCATCTTTGAGTGGGGGTAGATAAATGGTAGCAATGGAGGTAGGCCCATTTAATTTTCAAAGGTACAATTGGACTCTAAGATGCTGCATTTGTCATCTTGTGAGAATTGGAGGTGTTGAACCTAAGTTTCTTTGTAATAGAATTGTTGTTAGTGGTAGATGAGTCCTTGAAAGTCCCTTTTCTATATTTTGGGTTTAGTGGGTTATTACTGGAGATTGTTATGTAGGTTTTCTTCTCTTGTTGCTTCTATGACTTAGTCGACCCTATGTAAGGCAATGTTGTGACTAACATTTGGGGTAGGGTGATTTGATAGGTCCGAGAGTTGCTATTTATTGTCTTATTCCTTGATGCTAGTAGTATTCATGTGTATGTGGGTTGATCCTTGGTTCCTTCCAATCAAGGAGACCCAAATATATTTTCAAGAAAACCTACATAGATTTTAATTATTTTAATTTGGGATTTCAATCTTATGATTCCTAAAATTCTATTGATGCATGGGTAGTGTTTATTTGATGATTTTAATGTGATTTGAACCGTTATATGAGGATTTACTTTGGATTTATGAAGTTATAAGTACGCATGTTCTCTTTTGAGTTATATATGCATGAGAGATTATACTATAGATTTAAATATGGAATTAATTATGTTTTCACTTTAACTTCATACTCTAAATGTTGATTTTTAAATGGAGTCTTAATTACCTATGTCGTTTCCTCATTGTTCATAGCATATGCATTCATGTACATAGATTATTTTGAAAAATTATGTTATGGGTAAGCCCAATTTCATTTTATGGTATGATTTTGATAAAAGGTTGCTTATGACAATATTGTGATCACATATATGTCACTGATTTGGGCCCTTTAAGCATTTCGGGTGCTTGCACCATTTTGATTATTAATGGGCTATTCCTACGCATGAGTATTATGATTATGAAATTATGATTTTTGCATTTGAGCCTTAGCATGAATTATTATGAATGTTGTTTGGCTTTTAAGCCCAATTGTGCATTGAAATGATTTGAAAAAAAATTACTATTGCCTCTTTGAAAGCATGTATATGTATATTATAAGAAAGATGAAGGACCCAAAAGTCTAAATAGGGGGTGAAAAATTCCCCATCTCATTAGGGGCGGAAAACGAATCATCGTAGATAGAACCTGACAGAGTTTAGTCAATTATCACGGATTCTACCTAGACCAGGAAGAGCGGGCGAGGAGCCTAATAGGTGCTAGTGTTTACCGCATGGCTGCCACAATTAAAGTTTTCAATTTTGTTAGATCGCTCACAACCCTTTTTTGGATCTGGCTGAGATCATTCCCCACCTGAAAAAAGAAGATCTTGCCGCAGGGCAGAAAATATCAAGGATATTCATGATATTCGTAAAGATTTATGTTAATTCGTATTCTTGAGGGATGACAACTTAGCTTGTTGTGTTGGGGATCTTAGGGTAGTTTGGGATACTTTCATGGCATGGTACCAATGAGGGTACAACCCGTAAGTTTATAATATGATAGGTAAGTATGGTTGAATTATTTGGTCAACTATGATGGGTTAGTAACTTCTCTAAGGTTGATTTGAGGTTCGAGTTTTGTTCTCAAGTGTAGAGGAAGGTAGGTGATATCCCTAAGTGCACTTTTGAACTAAGAATGAGCGTTTTGATTATTCGTGGAGTTGTTTGGTTGGCTTATGCATCGGTTTTGTATATGGGTTTCATGAATAGGGTCTTAAAACCACCTTGATATGTTTGTGGTTGCCTCTATTGATGAGGTATTGATTTATTTAGAGCTTGTGAATTATTTGGGGGTAGTGTTGGAAGTCTTGGGGGATGAGAGATTGTTTGCTAATTATGATAGGTGTGCATTGTGTATAGCAAGAAGGTGGTTAGAATTCTTGAAGGATTATGAATGAGTGTGCATTATTTTTCCCCGGTAAGGCTAATGTTGCAGACGGTGCTCTAAGTAGCCTAGCATGTGTTGTTAATGGTGGCAAAGAGGGGACTAGTAGGGTCCATCATTTGGTTAGATTGGAAGTTAGGTTGTGGGAAGTTGAGAATGGTAGTTTAGTGGTTTGGGTGGTTCCAAATCTTCTTTGGTTAAGGAGATCTAGTTTAAGAAAGTTCTTGATTCCGCCTTATTAGAGTTGGATGTTTTGGGTGAGAAGACAATAGAGTGGAGGTTGTCTCCCAAGGGGGCAATAGGGGCTATGGTATCAAGTAGGTTGGGAGTGTTTAAGGTTGATAATTTAGTTATGGTTGTGAGTCATTACAGGGTGAAGAGGGAAGTTAGTAAGGATGTATAAGTTTCGAGATTGCCTATGGAGAGGGGTCTGGTTAGTCTGATTCGTCATGCTTCTATGTTGAGGTGATGTTTTGGTGATTATTGGTGTAATAGAGCACTTTGAGGTTATGGGTGTTATGGAGGGTAAGTTGGCTTAGGAGAAGGTCTTGGTGGAGGTGTTGGATAGATTAGTTCAGATGTTGATTGATAATGATGTGGTGTACCTCAAGGCCCTTTGGAAGAGTCATCTAGTTGAAAGTGTCTCTCGGGGAGTAGGCATGGAAAGCAATACCCATATCTCTTTCATTCTATTCAAGCTTATGATAACATATCAATTACTTTTTATGATTCCAAGTCTCATATTTCAGCCCTATGTAATCCATATGCATTCTCGTTTAAGTTGGCAATTTATGATGATTTTACACTTGTGCTAAGATTTTGGAAAATAGTGTTTGAATAGTAATGTTTCATTCTTGTTGGGGATGATTTTTTCATGATTTTTCTTCTCTTGTACGTTTCTTTGACATTCGGGGACGAATGTTCCAAAGGGGGAGATAAAGTGCCCGAAATGTGCCTCTAAAGTACCCAGAATTGTGATTTCTATATATATATAATCCATTCGTTATTTTGAAAATTTGACTTCAAATTCTTGTTTAGGGTTTCAAATTGAGTGGGAAATGGGTGTAACCCAAATTTTAGAGCAATCGTATCAAAATTCGAAAATTGCAAAAAATGCTATTTAGGAGGGTCAAATTTGGAGGGACATATCTCTTAGCACACAAAGGATTGAGTGGCCCACGACCTACCAAATTTAAGCTCTTTGAATTAACTTTACAACGCACTTGGTTTCACCTCATTTTTAGTTCAGATGAAAGATTTATGCCCATTTTCTTAGAACTAGCTTGTGTAGAAAATGCAGATTCCATTGGGGTTTTCGCGTTGCCGCCCCTGTTGTTTTTTGTGTCTGTTTTAATTTATTCCATCCAAGACTTATGAGTCTTGGGCATACTTAGACTTATTTCACCATCATATCATCCTTAACATTCCCCAATATCATCTGAAACACTTAGACTCATATTTCACCCTAAATTCAAGTTCCAAAACTCAAGACCAATATTAAGGATTTCTTCAAGCATTTCATTCAAGATTCAGGTCTCCATCTTTAATCTCATTGAAAGGTTCTCCAAAGCTAAGGTATGTGGTGTTGAACCATTCGGTCCTTTCACCTACGGTGCCTAAGCCTCCTTTTTACTAATATTGTATGATTTAGAGTTGATTTTACATATGGGTTTTGTATATTTAGAAATTTACTGCACAGTGATTTTACTACATGAAACACAGTTGTTTTAGCATGTTTTAAGCTCCAAATCTTAGATCTAATGTTGGATTTGGTGAGTGGTTTTTATGTGGATGTCTTAGGGGTATTGCAAGGTGTTGATTGATGGTTTTACTACAGATTTTCTTGCATGATTTCATCTCTGTATTTCAACCCCCCAAGTGTTTGATAAAATGTTCGGCTAGGGTTTCTTGAGTATTTGAAGGTCCAATGTATGTCTTATGAGTTGAATAGTGTTATGATGACTATATAATGATGAAATGATGGTGGAATGATGATGAAACAATGATATGCATATGATGTACAATGTTGAGAGGAAATAAAGATATATGATGACTTTATGATGATGAAAGTATGTTGTACATATGTTAAATTCATGAAAAGTATCTGTGATGTTGCAAGTTGGTTGCCTTGTTGAGGGGGTGCCAAGCCTCAATCATCTTGTTGAGAAGGTACCAATTCGATGGGGTAAAAAACATCAGTTGCCTTATTGAGGGGGTACCAAGTCTCAATCACCTTGTTGAGAGGGTGCAAAGTCTCAATCACCTGACGAGGGGGTGTCAAGCCTCGGATGCCTTATATGAGCATGAGTTACTTAAGCATGTTTTACGTAGTCATTGATCATAAATGTCATATTTCAATATCATGTCTATTGTGTATTGTTATGTATGTTGATTATGAAGCTTATCTCTTGTTGCATTGCTTCCCACAAACTTAGTACATTCAAATGTACTAACGCATACTCTATGCTATATGATGTTACATGTAGAAACCGGAGCTCCTATGATTCTTCTGGTGGATAGACGGATTTTTCAAGTTAGCCTTTATGAGTCCTCCATTTTTGGGGCAATGACTATTATCTTATGCTTTGTTCTAAGACTATCTTTCTTTTATATACGTACTAACTATGAAGGTGAGCCCGGTTACTTGTCTTGGCCCCCACTCTTATCTATCCAGTAGAGGTGTTATTGGACCTATTATGTACTATGCTTGAGCTTTGACTCACTTATGATATTCAAGCTATTTAAGTGTAAATATCTCTCTCCCATAGTCCCAATTCCCCTTATTTTTGTTTCTTTCATTGTTTTACATTACTTCCACGACCAAGGATGTGTAATGATATGCTATGAGACTTGTTTGGGGTTCTTTCGGGTTCTGCATTTGCCGGTCACATCTGACCCTAGGCTTGGGTCATGACATTGGGATTGTGCATTTAAATTGCTAGACTCTTGAAATTGGTCTTGTTTTGTTTGAGGACAAGTAAAGTCTTAAGCTGGGGCTGCTCATGAGTGTATAACTTAAGCTCATTTCTTACACTTTTGTTATGATTTTATGTTATTAAATTCTTGACATGAGGTTAATTATGTTTTGAAAAGTGTATATTTCATATACATATGACTTAGAATGGAGACTTTGTGAGAAAAAAATTAAAGTTGGCGTTTAATTGGATAAAAAATGAGCTGAAAATGCAAAGAAGTGTACCTGACAGCGATTTTTGAGATGACCCCAAAAAGTGCTCGAAAATGTTCCTCAAAAGTGTCTGAAATATTAATTTTGACATATCTCAAAATTCGTGCATGATATCAAAAATTTACTTCATATCTTGATCAAGGGGTCAAATTGAGTGAGGGAATGGGTCTAACCCCAATTTTTAAGCAACCGTATCAAAATTTGGAAATTGCAAAATGTGATTTCCAGAGAGAAATCCCTACTCCTGGCGGGACGCACCAAGGGTGCTTTACTGTGTATTTTTGTGCATTATTTTTCTATCTTGGTCAAAGACTATTGGGTCTTGGACTTAAGTGTTCTCATGCGTGAAAATACCTATACTTAGCCATATTTTACTTTCATGTCATACAAGACATTCCCCAATACTCTTTCAAACACTTAGAAAAATATTTTACCCTAAAACGCAAGTCTCAAAACTCATTTTGATCTAAGGATTTCACTCAAGCTTCAAGTCTCCATCTCCAAAATTCATCAAGTTATTCTCCAAAGTTAAGGTACGTAAGTTTCAACCATTGGGTCCTTTCAGTCATGGTGTCCAAGATTCCATTTCACCTAATTTACAAGATTGTAAGTTAAATTTACATATGGATCTATTATTATGAATTTCACTATAAACTATGTTGGGGCTTTTTAAAAGTGTGAGTACTTAAGCATGTTTTGAGCTATGAATCATGGATCTAACTTAATATTTATGAAGTTTTTTGATGTATAATAAATGACGGTGCTACCAAGTATTGGTGGGATGATTTAATTCAAGATTTCTTGCATGATTTCACTCTTTAATAGCATGGTTTTACACTAGCATTGCACACCTAACAAGTGTTTGATAAAATATCCAGATTATGATTCTTGAGTTGTTGAAACCTTAATGATTGAGATATGAGATATATGACTTTATGATGATGAAAGTATGTTGTACATATGTTAATTTCATGATGAACTTCCATAGTGTTGTGAGTTGACAAAGCATTGCCCCGGGGGGTTGTAGGACCGGGTAACCATATTAAGGGGTTGATACCTTGGTTGCTTAGTGTGTATGGTAGTAGGCCAGTATAAGCATATCAAGGTGTTGGTACCATATTGAGGGATTGCTACCTCATTAAAAATATCGAGAGGTTTCTACCTTGGTTGAATAGTATGGGGGGTAGTAGGCTCGTATAACCATATTGAGGGGTTGCTACATATCAAGGGGTTTGTACCTTGGTTGCCTAGTACGGGGGGTCATAGGCCCATATAACCATATTGTGGGATTGCCACCTCATCATTCTACATTGATGGTCACTTGTTACTCATATATTTTGTTCTATATAAACATGGTTTACTTTAATCATCCTTCATTCATGTCATATTGTTACTATACTATCTATTGTCTATGATATTGCATTTTTCCTATGTCAGCCTCTCTATTGTTGCATTGCATTTTGCATACTTATTACATTCAAATATACTAGCGCATACCCTATGCTGACATGATGCTACCATGTAAGAACCAGAGCCCTGCTTGAACATCCTCCTCCACGTGGCTAGTACAATTTCTCTCAAGCTAGTTGGTGAATCCTCCATTGCGGGGACAAAGGCTATGTTCTTATGTTTGTATTATGTCTCTCTTACTTTATTGGGAATCATAAACCAACTTTTCTTAAGTCATCAGAGGAGTTATTCCTGCATTTGTTGACTCTCGCAAACACAATGGCGTCAATGAAGAAGGGGAAAAAAGAATGTAACAGAATAGGCACGTTGGCCCTATAAGAGAAGAGAGCTCAGTAGCTCAATAAGGATTCAAACCTAGCTAGGAAGGGAAGTAGATCGACCTCAACTTGGAAGTGTGTAGTGTCAGCTAGGGATATGCATACTTAACTATGACGATGAGCTAGGGATATGCATACTTAACTAAGAGGCTTGCTTGGGGTCCCTTAGGGTTCACCATGTGCTGTGTCATGTCTAGGTCCTAGGCTTTGGTCATGACAAACTTGGTGTCATAGTAGTAGGTTTTTAATGGTCCTCGGCATCCAATACACCACATCGATTAAAGTCTTATACATATGCACCACTACTATGAGAAAGGGGCTATAACATATTTTAGGAAATATTTCCTTTCTTCTTACTCTATGTCGTGCTATAGAAGTTAAGGTAAGGTTTTTCCCTCTAACGATTGTTTTTCGCTATGCTAGATCATGCCTAACACAAGGTGAAAAAGAGCATGTACACACGAGGAGCAACCAGCTCATGAAGAGCTAGGGGCTGCTCTCACCTTGCTTGGTCAAGTTGTGGCTAATCCAGCCAACCAAAGTGCCCAAGCCCCTCAAGCTCATACTCTGACATATCGTGTTAGAGACTTCATGAGGATGAAACCACTAGAATTCTATGGGTCTAAGGTGGAAGAGGACCCTCAAGAGTTCATTGATGTGGTTTACAAGGTACTGGCTATGATGTGTCTTAGATCGGAAGAGAAAGTGTAGTGGGTGGCTTTCCTACAAAAAGGGGTAGCACAAGTATGGTATAATCAATGGAAGGAGGAGAAGGGAATCAATAATGTGGTGCTTTGGGTGGATTTCAACGTGGCTTTTCTTAATCAGTTCTTCCCTCTTTAGCTTAGGGAAGCTAAATTAGTGGAGTTCATGAACATGAAACAGGAATCTATAAGAGTGAGGGAGTATGCCCTCAAGTTCAACCAACTTTCAAAATATGCTCAACACTTGGTGGCTTTTTGTGACGGGTGTTTCCCACTTGGTGAATATGGAGTGCAGGTCCGCTATGTTGATTACTGACATAGATTTGTCCCATTTGATGACCTATGTCAATAAATGGAGGTGGAAAAGTTGAGTAAGTGGATGAGTAATGAGGCCAAGAGGGACCATTTTGAGCGAAAATTCTAAAGTTGCAATGGTGGCCGGTATCATC
Organism: Solanum ossicruentum; assembly: GCA_025774065.1. Classification (NCBI taxonomy): domain Eukaryota; kingdom Viridiplantae; phylum Streptophyta; class Magnoliopsida; order Solanales; family Solanaceae; genus Solanum; species Solanum ossicruentum. Next base: position 16,272 of record JAOTQR010103328.1, on the reverse strand, counting down.
AACCAAGGATCTTCTCATGCTCTCTATAGGAGGTTTTCCAATGACCTCCCAAGGGCCCAAGGTGTTGGTGGTGTGGGTCATATTAATATGTGCTCGAAGTTTGGTAAGGGTCATGGTGGCCCAAGCTTGAACAATATCGATGTTTGTTATGGTTGTGTGGAAATGGGGTAAAAGGTAATACACTTCGCTTAAAATATCGACAGGGGTAAGGATGTTCATCCTCAAGGCCAGGGTGCCAATATGGTTCCTTTGGGGAGAGGTGGTCAACAAGGTGGTGCCCTAAGGCACAATATGTTTTATGCTTTACATGGTAGTCCAGGGCTTGATGAGGTGTCCGAAGTCATCACTGGTATGTGAAAAGTCTTTGATTTTGATGTGTATGCATTGATTGATCCATGTGCCACTCTTTCTTTTGTTACCCCTTTTATTGCGAAGAGGTTTCATGTTGAGCCCGCATTGTTGTGTGAGTAAATGAGGTGTCTACTCCTATTGGTGCATCTATTGTTGCTATAAAGGTCTATAGAAATTATCCCATTTGCATCTTGCATAAAACGTTTCCTTATGATCTTGTTGAGTTGGACATGGTTGATTTTGATGTCATTCTTGTGGATTGGTTGCATGCATATTATGTCTCTATTGATTGTAGAACCCATAGGTCAAGTTCCAATTCCCAAATGAACCCATTCTTGAGTGGGGAAGTCATGATATGCTCGTCAAGGGTAGGTTCATCTCTTGCATTAAAGCCCATAAGTTGAACTCTAAGGGATATCTCTAGCATGTTGTGAGTGTTAAGGATGTGGAGTCCAAAGTCTTTCCCATAGAGCCAGTCCCGATGATAAAGGAGTGTGTTGATGTCTTTCCAAGTGACCTTGTTGGTATTACTCCTGAAAAGGAAATAGATTTTGGTATTAGACCTCCTCCCTGATACTCAACCCATTTCTATTCCCCCTTATCGTATGGCCCAGGCGGAGTTAAAGGAGTCGAAGGAGTAATTGAGGGACTTGTTTGAGAAGGGTTTTATTAGGCCTATTCAATCACCTTGAGGTGCATCGGTGTTGTATGTGAAGATGAAGGATGGGTCTCTTAAGATGTGTACTGACTATCGGCAACTAAATAGAGTCACCATCAACAATAAGTATCCACTTCCAAGAATTGATGATTTTTTTGACAAACTTCAGGGGGCGAGCCACCTCTCTAAGATTGATCTTAGGTCCAGGTATCATCTATTGAAGGTGAGGGACTATGATATTCCTACAAGGGCCTTTCAGACTAGATATGGGCATTATGAATTTGTGGTTATGTCTTTTAGGTTGATCAATGCACAACAATCTTCATGGAACTTATGAATAGGGTCTTTAAACTCTAGCTTGATTTGTTTATTATGGTCTTCATTAATGATATTTTGATCTATTCACATAGTGAAGAGGAGCATATGGCCCATTTAAGGGTAGTGCTACAAAGGTTAAGGGAAGAGAAGTTGTATGCTAAATATGATAAGTGTGAATTTTTGTTGAAGGAGGTTGCCTTTTTAAGTCATGTGGTGTCGGAGGATAGTATGAAGGTGCATCATAAATAGATGGACATGACTAGAAATTGGCCTAGACCATTGACCCTATCAAACATTAAGAGCTTCTTAGGCCTAGCGGTTTTCTATCAAAGATTCGTGAATGGGTTCTCTTCATTGCTTCTCCCATGATTAAGTTGATCAAAAAGAAGGCTAAGTTGGTGTGGACCAATGAGTATGACAGGAGTTCCCAAACCATTAAGGATAAGCTTGTTTCCATTCCTATCTTATCTCTACCAGAAGGCTTGGATGGGTTCGTTGTGTATTGTGATGCCTGTCGGATTGGTTTGGGTTATGTATTAATGCAAAATGGTAAGGTAATAGCCTATGCTTCTAGGAAACTCAAAGTGCATGAAATGAATTATCGTACTTATGATCTTGAACTAGCCACCGTGGTATTTGCATTAAACCTTTGGTATCATTATTCGTATAGTTTGCATGTTGATGTGTTCACCAATCATAAGAGTCTCCAATATGTCTTCACTCAAAAAGATCTCAACTTGAGACAAAGAAGGTGGTTAGAACTTTCAAAGGACTATGATATGACTGTACATTATCATCCTGCTAATGCTAATATGGTGACTGATGCATTGAGTAGGGTGTCTACGGGTAACCTAGCTCATATTGGATGGTGGTGGTAAAGAGGTGGCTATAGAGGTCTATTGGATGGATAAATTGGGAGCTAGGTTGGAAGAGGTGGATAATGGTGGCATTGTGGTTATTGATGGGTAAAAGTCGTCCCTAGTTGATGAGGTGAAAGCAAAGTAAGATCTTGATTCCTTCTAGTTAAAATTGTAGGCCTTGGTGAAAGATGGCAAGGTGGAGGTTTTCTCCCAAGGGGGAGATGGTGCCCTTAGGTACCAGGGTAGGTTTTGTGTACCTTGAGTTAATGACTTGAGAGAGAAGATTCTTGATGACACTCATAACTCTTCCAATTATATTCACCCCGGTTCCACAAAGATGTATAGGGATTTGAGGGATGTGTTTTGGTGGGGAGATATGAAGAAAGATATTGTCAAATTCGTTTCTAGTTACCATAGTTGCAAATAAGTCAAAGCCAAACATCAAAGACTAGGTGGTCTAACCTAAGACATAGAAATTCCTACTTGGAAGTGGGAAGAGATTAATATGGATTTTGTAGTTGGGTTGCCTAAGATTAGAAAAGGTTTTGATTCCATTTTTGTTGTGGTTGATAGGATGACAAAATCGGCTCACTTTCTGCCAGTTAGGACTACGTACGGTGCCGAAGATTATGCTAAATTATATATTCATGAGTTGGTGAGGCTGCATGGGGTTCCTTTATACATCATGTCCGATCGTGATGCTCAATTAACTTTACATTTTTAGAGGCCCTTCCAATGTGTTCTTGGTACAAAGCTTAAACTTAGTACGACCTTCCTCCCTAAAATGGATGGCCAAGACGAAAGACCTATCCAAGCTCTTGAGGATATGCTTAAGGCGTGTATTTTGGAGTTCAAGGGTAGTTGGGATGATCACTTCCATTGCTTGAGTTTGCTTATGACAATAGTTATCATTCTAGCATTGGTATGGCTCCTTTTGAGGCTCTATATGGTAGATGTTGTAGATCACTAGTTGGGTTGTTTGAAGTGGGAGAGATGGCTTTGTTTGGTCCATATCCGGTTATGGATGCTTTGGAAAAGGTAAAGAAGATTATATAAAGGTTTTAAAACATCCCAAAGTCACCAAAAGCTTATGTAGATGTGAGAAGAAGGGAGCTTGAGTTTAAAGTTGGTGATTGGATCTATTTGAAGGTGTCACCCATGAAGGGTGTGGTTCATTTTGGTAAAAAGGGAAAGTTGAGTCCAAGAATTGTGTGTTCTTATAGGGTGATGAGAAAGATTGGTAAGGTGGCATATGAGTTGGAATTGCTTAGTGAAATGGAATTGCTTGATCCAGTTTTTCATATGTCTATGTTGAGGAAATGTGTGGGTGACCCTAATGCTATTGTGGCTCTTGATGTTTTGGCGGTAGTTGGAGACAACTTGACTTATGAAAAGGTTTCAGCAAAGATCTTGGATAGATAAGTGAAGAGGTTGAGGAACAAGGATGTTTCTTCCGTTAAGGTCCTTTGGAGGAATCAACTAGTCGAAAGTGCTACATAGGAAGTAGACCCAGCTATGCAAAAATGATATCCTTATCTCTTCCATCTTACTAAAGCTTAAGGCACTAATTCTAAGCATTATATGTGATTTCACGAATCATGTTTCAGCCTCTAAGTCATTGGTGGGTTGATTCACATTGATTTCTCTCACATGATTTCACTCTTGAATTGCATGATTTTGAACTAGCATTATACACCCACAAAGTGTTTGATAAAATGTCTTTTTAAGGATTCTTGAGTTATTGATGATCTATTTCATGGCTAATGAGTCAAGAGGTTTTGTGATGGTGAAAGTAATGTATATATGTTTGTTTAAATCACTTAAAGTACCTATGACATTAGGGTTTTAGGAAACAGCCTCTCTACTTCTATGAGGTAGCGGTAAGGTCTGCGTACAATCTACCCTCCCCAGACCCCACTTGTGGGATATCACTGGGTATGTTGTTGTTGTTGTTGTACTTAAAGTACCTATGACATTGCATGTGAATTGTTGGGCTCTCATGTTTGTTGTGTTCTTTGGAAAATGAGGAGTTCTTTCTTGATACTTGAATGTGATGGTTTGATGAGCTATTTCATAACTCCTATAGAAAAGATTATATCGTAAGGTATGAACATTCTTTAAATCTACCGAAAAGGCCATGATGTAATGTAGAATGACTTATGGCTCCTACTGAAAATATTATATCATAAGGTAAGGACATCCTATAACACCTATCGAAAAGGTCATGCCACAAGATATAATTCATGGTTCATATCGAAAAGATCATATCGTAAGGTAGGAAAATCATGGCTCCTACCTAAAAGATTATATTGTAAAGTAGGGGACATCTTATACTACCTACTGAAAAGGCAATGTGATAAGGTAGGAGTATTGGTAATACTCTCCGAAAAGGTTATACCGTAAGGTGAATGGGTGGCTATGTGGCCCATCTCAAGCATGTTCGTGTAAGGTTTGAGCACACATATATTCCATATTAAGTCTACATTCCTAGATTATGATTAAGCATGTTTTTCCTCAAGCATTGATAATGCATGTCATATTGTCATTATACTTCCCATTGCCCATGTATATGCATTTTGACTATGTCGCCAATCTCTTGTTGCATTGTATACTACATACTTATTACATTCAAACTAACTAACGCATACTCTATGCCAATATGATTTTACCATGTAGGAACTAGAGCTCTTCACGATTATCCTCCTCATGGCTAGTTTGGACATCTTGAAGATAAGTTATTGGTGAGTAATCTAATATTCATGCTCTAATAAGAAACGGGTGGCTGAAGGTTAGAGACGAATCCACAGGGAATATAGGGTTTGACTGCAAGACTTCACTACCAATCATTTCAAGTATCTATAACTAAAATCTCTAAAATATGGGGGTTTGTGATTCAAGAACAAAAATAAATAGTCAATATACAATGATGCAAGAAAACACTCAATTCTAGGGAAAACTTGGGAATTGTGTTCCCCATGGTTTATTACTCAACTAACCTAGATAATATAACTATAAGTAGAAATTCATATGCAGGACGGTAACTTAGGTTCTTCCAGCCCTTTTCTGAAGGTGAAGGTCAAATTTCACCATGGCACTTGGTCGGTAACCATGGCATGCCAACTAATCGTTACGTATTGTCCCTGTCAACCTCCACTTGATCAGGTTTGGTTGATTAGATGAGAACACATCAATAGAATCCTACCATCTATTTCCCTTTTTCTATTTGTAACTACCTTAGTCGGGATCGTGATAGTAGGTGGGGTTTGTTGTTGGCCACCACCAAACAACAATCATAATGAAGAGAAATAGACAATACATACAAAATCCCAATCATAGAAATGCACAAACCTAGGTCATCTCAAGTCAACTACTCGTGGTTCCGACAACCCCAAGTTGTGGGTGCTTAGCTACTCATGGCTAAGGCAAAACCAACAAAAATACAAATACAAGGACATGATTGATAATTTTACCCAAAAAAATGAAGATTGAAAGCACCACAAGTTGCAAACCACAAGCTTGACATATTGGCAATAAGTACAAAGCAAGATTTGCAAGCCCCAAAATTAGGTTTTCCAAGATAAAAATGAAGAACTTTCTAAGAACCCTAAAATATTCTTAAGAAAAATATTCAAAGGCACATTCAATGTCTCTAAAATTGGGTTCTCATCCTTCTCCTTCAAATAAAACCTATCTTGAAGTATTTATAGTAGTTACAAGTTCAGTCCAAAAAATTACACAGAAAATATAGCTGGCAGTTGGTACGCTTCATAGGTACGACTCGTAGGGGTGACCCACGAGTCATAACCTGTGTCTTATATTAGGTAGTTGGCATCTTCGACTCAACTGATACGAGTTGTAGCTTGGGCTACGACTGCTATGCTCCTCTTGTAGGCTAGGCTTGAATTGTTGATCCAAAGTTTGGGCTCTCTATTTTATGGTACAAGTACAACTATACGAGTCGTAGTAACACCTATGACTCGTAGGCTGGCCTCGGTTGACCTCTACTTAGAAGATTCCTGATTTTTGTTCTCTGTTTCTTGCTATGATGACACCTCATGACTCATAGCTTAGGCTACGACTCGTAGGTGAACTGGTATTTCCTATGCTTCAGCAAAAATCTATGATTTTCCTCCAAGATCAAGCCAACCTAACTTTGTTGTAAGAACAACATAAAAACCAAAAAAAATTGCATTAAGAACTCACAAAATCCCTTGCTTTAGGCATCAAATATGTTGTATTTTGATAGCGTATTAACACCCTTAACATAGAATTATTGCTTGACCTCAAGCAATGACTCAATCTACGCAGACAATAAGAAATTCATAGCAGCTATACCAATGAGATATACATCATTCACTCTAATCAAGATACCCAACTATCATTTTCAAAACTAGATTGCAAAGTTACTAAACATAACAAAAGCATGATGATGAATCTGGCAACCCAACTATGATAAGCTAAGGAGCATCAACCATCCACAATGACTGGTATAGCCAAATGTTAATCAAGTAGTGCAAATGCCCTCACAGAAAAGAAATCCCTCTTAGTCTCACAAATGAAATTCATGAAAAATGACTAACACCATAGGCTTTCCTCTATACTCATCTTCTGGCTTGGTGACAAAGTGGATTTGGATCACTTTAGGACTTAAGGGCTTGTAACATAGGTTCAGGGGGCATTAATATGGCATTTTAGGCATGTACTGACTAAAATCTATCCTTGAACAATGTTTACCAACACTCTTTTCTTCATAACCCACCCATTTTTACTAAATCCACCCTTATTCTCATGTTTCAATCTTTTCCCGAGTGTTTTCTTTCTTTTTTTCAAGTTCTGCCTTATTTTGGAACTCATTTTTGCTAATTTTTCTCAATTCAAGGCACTTTTAGTCTCTTTATCCTCCTCGGGCTCATGATTTTTCATTTCATTCTTTATTTCCCAACTAAGCACCTCATTGTTATTACTTTGCCACAATAAGGGCCACCCTCAACTCAAGCTTTTAGCTTAAGGCAAAGTACACAATATATATTCCCCAAACCAGGGCCACAATTTGTAGCCACGCTCAACTTAGGCTTTTAGCCTCAACTAAGATTGACATGTTTAATGATAGACCAGGGCCAATATCAAGGTGTTTCATCAAACAAGGTTAAGCTAGTAAGGTGCCAAGAAAGAATGAGTACATAAGTAGCTCAAAAATTTGGATCAAGGGATTCACTCAGTAATTTGGTAGGTCAATTAGGTTAAAAAGTGGTTTCATTAAAAGAAGAAAGGACTAAGATACTTTCCAAATCAACGACATCACCAAACCATTTCTGGAGTAACAGGGAAAGTTCTAAGTCCATACACGATGCATGAATGCAACAAAATAAGCTCATAACACACATGGCATTGCACCCATAATCAAGTATAGTTCACAGGTCATGTTTCAAACCTCAACTTACCTCCACATTATTAGAACAAACATTGGCAGATACTCAAAATGCATGAATGCATCAATAACTAGAATCTCAAAATTTTTAGGGTACCTAATTTTTTAAATCAATCAAAAAGCATTTAAAAACTCATGTATATGCCAATAGATAATATTACTATGAATCTACAAACTATCAACACTACCTAAAACATGCCAGTTCAACATAAAACTAAACATCAATAAGGAAAAAGAAACACGGCAAGAAAACCTTGGGATCAAAAATAGAGGAAGTTATGGACACGAGGCTACTCAAACTTCAACTTAATCCATAACTTCCTACACCCCACCAAAATAGAATACTTTGTCCTCAAAGTAAAGACACATTGAAGAGGTACAACGGGAATTCCTTGGGCTGCCTCCCAGGAAGCGCCTGATTTATTGTCACGGCACGATAGGAAGCTTTTGTGCTCATACCTCTTCAAGGTCCCAATCTTCTACTATTCTTGATTTCTTCCATGTCACCCATGTATAATTTGGCCCTCTGGCTGTGGACCTTGAAAATTTTACCATCCCTGCTTTCTAACTCGAGGACTCTATAACTAAAAATGCATACTACCCTGAAAGGTCCCATCCATTTGGATCTGACTTTCCTGGGAAACCACTTCAACCTAGAGTTATAAAGCAACACTATGTCTCCTAGAGCAAATTGGCGGTTCTCAATTATATGATCATGTGGAACTTTTCCCTTTGCTAGTACAATTAAGAGCTCTCATATGTTCGCAGCCTAAACTTGTCAAGTTCATTTACTTGCATCAATCTAGATGTTGTTGCTTCATTTGAGTCTAGATTTAGCTTCGTTAGTGCCCATAGTGCCTTGTGGTCAAGTTTAACTGGTAGAAAACAGGCTTTCCCAAACACCAATTGATAAGGGTACATTCCAATTGGGGTTTTGAAAGCTGTGTGGTAGGCCTATAAAGCATCATTCAACTTTCTTGACTAGTCAGTATGATTTACATTCACCATTTTAGATAGGATTTGCTTTATTTCCCTATTTGATACTTCTACTTGCCCACTTGTTTTGGGATGGTACGGGGTTGCCACATGGTGCTTCACACCATGTCTTTCAAGGAAAGCTTTGAAAAATTAGTTGCAAAAATTAGAACCTCCATCACTGATGATTGACCAAGGTGTACCGAACTTGGAAAAAGTGTTTCTTCGGAGAAACCCAGTAACAATCTTACCTTCATTGCTCAGTAGAGCTTTGACCTCTACCTATTTAGAGACAAAATTAACTATGATCAGAATGTACTTATTACCATAAGAGCTGACAAAGGGTTCCATAAAGTCAATGCCCCAATCGACGAATGGTTCCATCACCAAAATAGGACTTAGAGGAAGTTCATGCCTTCATAAGACCCCGCACTCTCTTTGATATCTATCACATGACTTGATATAATCATGGGAGTCTTGATGTATAGATGGCCATTAGTAGCCACACTGTAACACCTTGTAAGCAGTTCGATCTCCACTGTAATGAGCACCCACCAATGAAGAGTGGCATGCTTTAAGAATACTCATCATTTCCACTTTTGGCACACATATATGGATGATCTTATCTGAACAAATATGAAATAAATATGGTTTATCCAAGAAGAACTTCTTTACATCATGCATAAACTTACGAAACTGATGGGTTTTCAGATTAGGAGGCGCAACATCGCTCACCAAGTAGTTGGCATAGTCAGCAAACAAGGGTATAAGGTCATGTGACACTGCCAAAACTCTCTCATCAGTGAATGAATCATAGATGTTAGTCCATCATCAAAGTTTACCATAGCTTTATCTTCCAATCTAGAAAGGTGATTGGCTACCTAATTTTCTAACCCCTTTCTATCGATAACATCAAAATCGAATTCTTGCAAGAGGAGTACCTATTTGATCAGTCTTGATTTTGCATCCGTTTTAGCCATCAAATATTTAAGTGTTGCATGGTCTGTGTGCATGATCACTTTAGCTCCCAAAAAGTAGGAACGAAATTTTTTAAAGGCAAAGATTAAGGGAAGTAATTCTTGTTTGGTGACTGTATAATTTTTCTGGGCCATATTTAGTGCTTTGCTAGCATAATATATCGGATGCAGAATTCTCTCCCTTCACTGCCCCAACAACACACCTAGCATAACCCTAGTTGCAGCATATCTTAGTTTAAATGGTTGTGACAAATCTGGAGCTACAATAATAGGTGCCAAAGTGAACCTTCTTTTAAATTCTTCCAAGGCTTGCATGCACGCATCATCAAATACAAATTTGGCATCTTTGTCCAACAGTTTGACAAAGGTTGTGAGATCTTGGAGAAGTCATTTATGAAGCGACAGTAAAATTTTGCGTTACCTAGAAAGTCATGATACCTTTCACTGAAATTGGTGGTGGCAGTTCTTGATAACGTCAATTTTTGCTTTATCAACCTTGACTCCCTTGCTAAGAATTATGCTTCTTTGGACATAAAATGATATTTCTCCCAGTTCAGTACCAAATGACTCTCAACCTATCTCTGCAACACATCACGCAAATGTTACAAGCATTCTTCAGAACACTAGCCAACACACTAAATTCATCCATGAACACCTCAATAGTGCTTTCAACCATGTTAAAGAAAATAGACTTCATCCATCTTTTAAATGTTACTAGAGCATTACGTAATACAAAATGCATTCTCTTGAATGCAAATGTACTATAGGGCATGTGAAAGTTATCTTCTCTTGATCCTCTGGCGCAATGACATTTTGATTATACCCATAATATCCTTCAAGGAAACAATACCATCCCTTTTCTGCCAGTCTGTCAAGGATTTGATCCACGAAAGGCATAGGAAAATGATATTTCTTAGTAGAAGCATCGAGTTTCCTATAATCTGTACGTAATCTCCACCCAGTCACCGGTCTCATAGAATCAACTCATTCTTCGCATTAGGCACCACTGTGATACCTCCCTTTTTTGGAACACACTGCACTAGACTGACCCATTCACTATCGGCGATTGGGTAGATTACTCCTTTGTCTAACCACTTGATGATTTCTTTCCACACAACCTCTTGAATTGGGGCGTTCAAATTTCTTTGATGCTTGATGCTAGGCTTGTAATACTTGACCAGTTGAATCTTATGAGTACATATTCCAGGAGGTATGCCAATGATGTCTGCAATTGTCCACCCGATGGCCCTTTTGATTGCTTGAAAACGGAGACGAGGGCCTATATTTGGACTTTGTTTAAGTCATTTACAATTATGACAGGCAATGTACTATTCTCTCCCAAGTATGCATATTTCAAATGCATTGGTAATGCCTTTAGTACCAACTCCGGTGGAACTTCTATAGAAGGCTTTGTCAGTGGTGTTTCCCTGTTACACAAGTCTAACTCTAACCTGGCATATCGACTAGGCCCAATTGACACCCCAAGAGAATTCACCATTTCCCCGTAATTAGGAATGTTGTCACCATCGAAATTCATCAACACAGCTGCCAAAGGTTCAACTCCCAGAGTCAACTCAATGGGGATCTCCAGTTCTTCAGCCTCACTTATTTCAATAATAGAGACAAACTGAAACCCACAACTCCTTCTATCTGGTTGGCTCACTTGGAACACAAGTGCCTCTTCACCAAACCTGAAGGCAACAAGAGTCTTCTCCATATTAACCAATACTCTCCTTGTGGCTAAGAAGGGTCTCCTATAGATGATAAGAATTGCAAAATCAACCTCACAGTCAAGTATAACAAAATTTGCAGGAAATATAAATTTGTCTACCTTGACCAACACATCATAAAGTATGCCCTCATGCTTCTTCCCTATTCTGTCTACCATCAACAACTGCATCTGAAGGTTTCCCAAATTAAGCTTTCTCAATATTGCAAGAGGCATCAAATTGAGGCTAGCTCCCAAGTCACATAGTGCTCTACCAAATGAAAGTTCATCGACTATGTCTGGTATGGTGAATGCACCCAGATCTTCACGCTTTTGCACCAAAGACTTCGTGGTGATAACACTACAATGTTGAAAATTTTAGAAGAGGTCTTGGCTAACTTTGTTCTTCTTCTTGACCAGAGTTTTCATCCATTTCATGTATCTCGGCATCCTTTTGGCGTTAGTTCAATTGCGAAGAAACTTGCCCAAATTGTTGTTCTAGTTGCTTAATCGCCATTGAGTGAGACTATTTTTTTTAATACCTGAGATATCCATTTTCATTCCCTTCGAGGTCTCATCTTGGTTGTCGGCTCTCTTGAACAACTTGTCAAACATCTCTTCAAGCCTAGAAGTGCTTGGCACAGCATCATGGTTATGGCGCGGTACATATGGACCATTCGTATAACCATCTCTTCTCCCCCATTCGGCATCCGACACTATCTTTTTTTCATAATACCTTCCTTGATTATCTCTATAAGCACCATCACGGTTGTAGTTCCGACCTTGATTCCTGAAACTTTACCTCCAATAGTCCGAGTTACACCCTTAGAGATTATTCCAGAAAGCCACCGCTTCATTACTCACAAAACAAGCATTTTCATCAATCAATAGATCTTCATAGATGGGAGCCTTAGGAGGTTGGTGAGTGACCGCTTTGACACTTGCTTGGTTTTTCTTGAAGACCAAGTCTATACTTGTGCGAAGTTGAGCAAGTTACTCCATGATCTCTTCATTGACCTTTTCTTGCTCATTACTGGTGTTGACCGCACAAGAAGTCCTCATTGCACCTCGCTCTCGTTGACCCCATGCTCGATTAATTGTATCCACATGCTTCATCCTTGCAGCTATCAATGCAAAAGGTTAGTCAAAAAATAAGCCACCCATGATTATGTCAGTGCAAGCTTGACTATTCTCATCAATCTCCCTCTAGAAAATTTCAATGAAGGAATCACCAACAATCTTGTGATCGGGGACCATCCTGAAGTATTTGGTAAATCTCTCCCATGTTGTGCTAATAGAGTCACCCAACAATTGCTTAAAGTTGTTTATTTGATACTTGAGCTTCAACTTCTTAGATCTTAGGAATTATATTTCAAGAGACACTCTCTGAAGCTCTACCCAACTTGTTATTATGCCTGGAAGAAGCTCAGACAACCACACAGCTGCATTCCTAGTTAGCAACAATAAAAACACCGACAAACCAATGATATCAAGAGAAACATTTTGTGTCCCCATGACACCCTTGCAAACAAAAACAATATTATGGAGATGCAGGTAGGGATCCTCTGAAGGTAGCCCGATGGATAACCCACGATTTTGGAGCATTTGAAGTAATCCACTTGACACCGATAATTCAGCATCTGTTGGTAGTGGAGGCAACACTATAGCACTAGTAGCATCCATAGCCATAGGGTTCAAGCGATATTGGTTCCATCCATAAGCTATCTCATTGAAGTCCCTAAGCAATAGTCTGTTATCCCTTGGTGGTGGATTCACCTCTCTTCCCATTTCATCATTCATATTCATTTCTTCCTCAACTGCAATATCATCATTCACTTGAGGCATTATCCTAAAGAGTTGATGGATCTCAAAATTGATTAGAGATAAGGAATTGCCTTGGCTCCTTGCGTTGGGCATATAACCTAGCACACCCTACAATTAAAATCAAACAACAAAAACAAGAACAAAAGTAAAATACAAAAGAGTCTATAAATTAACACTTGAACTAACTAATAGTGAAATCATATCAAAATGTAGCCACATTCCCTGACAATGGCACCATAATTTTGATATGATGTTCTTGCTCAAATAAGAAAGCAGTCGTTGTTAGTAATTAATCTAACCGAAGATTAGGGTCAAATCTACAGGGAATATAGGGTTTGACTGCAAGACTTCACTACCAATCATCTAGAGTATCTTTAAAGAAAATCTATAAAAGGGGGGGAGGGGTTTCTGATTCAAACACAAAAATAAATAGTCACTATATTACGATGCAAGAAAATACTCAATTTTATGGACAACATGGGAATTGTGTTACCCATGGTTCGTTGGCTCGATTAACCTAGATAACATAACTAAAAGTAGAGATTCTCATGCAGGATGGTAACTTAGGTTCTTCCAGCCCTTTTGTGAAGGTGAGGTCGAATTTCACCATGGCGTGCCAACTAATCATTACATATTATCCCAGTCGACTATAACACCCCACATTTTAAATATACTAATGTTGTATGAAATAAATCATGATATGGATTAGTCAAATTAGTGTCCATTCTTGAAAGTTCTTCATTCTCGTGTTAAGTGCTTCATTCTTGTGTTAACGGGCGATATGGGTGTCTAACGCTTAAGAGGGTCGAGTGTATATGTGTTTTATGTTAAATAGAGGATATTACAACCCTAATAAAAGTAAGAGAATAAAGGTGTTTGTATGAATTAATAATCTAGTAGGTGATTCACCAACTTGCTTAGCTTGAATTTACTAGCTAAACGGAGATGAGGTTCGACATCAAATTCGTCCAAGTCCGATTATGAATAAAATGTGTTAAGGGTGTAATTTTAGCCCATGCTTTAGCATCATAAATGGATCTTATTTTCAGCATAGGAAGAATGTAAAGAAAAGCCCAAGTATATCGCAAACCACTTGACCATTTGGGCCAAAAACGGATTAAAAGGAAAGCTGGAAATTGGAAGCCAAAGTCCATTACATTTGAAGCCCATTTTAGCCCTATTTTAGGGGAACTAGCTGCTGAATAATTAGGCTAAGTTTATGTGGTATTAGGAGGTCAAGAGGCCCAAAGAAATTCATCCAAGATAGGCCTTTAAAGAGGGGATTACAAGCAGCAATTTCAGTCCCCTTTTTGACTTGGAAAAAAAAATTTAGCATTCCTAAACTCTCTCTCTAAACTTTTCTCAACCTAGCAAAGCAGCGGCCAAACGACTCTTTCAGGGTTATTAAGGAGTTCTTCAACTTTTAAGATAAGGTAAATGATTATAATTATGTTTTTAGTATGGTTTCTTCATAAAAATCAAGAAGTATATGATAATATGTTATGCTGGAAATTCTAGACAGTACGTGTCCAGAAAATTACTGCACACTTGCCTTTTGTTTTAGTGACTTCTTATGGTTTATAAGCTGTATTATGAAGTGATTTTGATGTTTTTAACATGGTTTGAGTTATATACACTATCCTAAGGTTGCTTCCTTGATTTTGGTTTCATTTAACAACCTAGTTTTATTGTGCTATCTTAAGAATAATGTTGATTGGTATTTGTGGGCTGTTGGGTGGAAAACTATTGGCTCATGTCCTTCATGACTTCTTGGTGTTGTTCTAAGAATATATTAGCACTGTTTAAATGTATAATTGTTGTTGCAATAGTTTGGTTAGAGTTGGAAAAGGTTTAGAATTATTGAAATGTAGCGAAGGAGGGTAACGTTATGCTGTCCATTTGTAGGTTGTGTAGAATTGTTATATGTTGTTCCACAACCTTTCCCTACTTTAGGACTATTTGTGGACTATTTAAAGATTGGTTTTATGTGGTGAAAATATTGGATACAATTTAGGAAAAGTTAAAATAGTTTCGGGAATGTTGACGTCAAAATATGGTGAAAGGATATAACGTTATGATGCTTGTTTGTATGTTGTGAAGAATTGTTATGTGTTGTGCTTTGTGGGCTATTGTAGGACTGTTAAGGGTCTAAAAACAAGATGTACATGACATTTTCATAAGAATGGTTGTTATGAAAATATGTTTATAAGTGAAAAGGTTGAAGAAATGCCTTTGCGTCGCTAATTGAAAGCTTGTTGTCAGGGTGATCGTTTTTATGATATTAGATTGCCTACAAGTGTTGTATTGCTACTAATACTAGTCTTATTGCCTAATATGATGTGGATAAATATATGAGGGTAAAGTATCCACTCCAAGGTAGTAACGAGGTCATACAATGAGGTATGTAAGGCTACTTAATTTCGTATCTTTTGGCATGAGACATAGATACCTCGGTAAGTAATGGCATTTATCTACACTAGCATGACTAACAGCCATGTATCCACTCTTGCACATATTCATATGTTCCTATATATATAGTTACCTTCAAATCTACATATATATATATGGATACCAAGTACATGAGTTCCTGTTACAAAACAAAGTTCATGAGTTTTTCTTTCATTTCATATGCATTTCATTGTTTATGTAACATACCCTCTTCATTGCCATATTGTCTTGTATGATTATTTTCATGTCAGATGTTGTACATACATCCCTATAGCTCCAAAATTGTGACCACCAAAACAATCATCACAAAGATAATTGAAAGATAAAGTAAAGTACATAGTGTTGGATATGTGGTAGCTCGAGGGGTGGAAGCATCACCTAGCCATGGACGATCCTATCACGGGTGGTAGCCCGATGGGTAAGGGAAGAACATAGCCAGGGACGATCCCAATACATCTTACCACTAATCAGTTTGTCATTTACATTACATGATGTGCACAGATTATACAGTAAAGATAAAGTAATATAAAGAACATAAAGTATACAATCCCAAAGTATATCCAAAAGTGGTCTCTTATTCCACACCAGTGCATAGTTTCATTTGGAGTAGTTACTTTATATACAGTATTTCATGCCTTACATAGTTGATACATTATCTCGTACTGACATCCCTTATGGGGGACCTGCATTTCATGCTGCAGGTACAGGTGCTAGTAGATCTCCCC
>JAOTQR010103318.1:0-28204 GCA_025774065.1 Solanum ossicruentum | reverse complement strand
TTCTTCCCGAAATTGGGTCGTGTTCCCGTAAGGTGAAGTTCTTAATGAAATCCTTTCCGAAATTGGGTCATGTTCCCGTAAGGAAGGTTACATCATACGAATTTGGGTCATGTTCCCATAAGTTTGACGTATAGTTTACCTTGACAAGTAGACCACCTCTTTACCGGTGAGGGGTAATATCGGGATTCTAAGTTGTAGCTGCTTTGGCTTATGTTATGTCAGTTGAGGTTTCTTTCCACACTTATATATTATGTTCTATGTAATACTAATGATTTGTAAAGCAAGATTTACTTAAGTTGTTCATACATGTTATATTGTTAGTATGCTATCTATTACTTATAATTATGCATTTTGATTATGATGCCTATCTTTTATTGCATTGCACCCCACAAACTTAGTACATTCAAACGTACTAACACACTCTATGCCTACATGATGTTAACACATAGGAACCGGAGCTCCATTTGAGCATCTTCCTCCCCCACATAACAAGACGGGTTGTTCAAGTTAGCTTTTGGTGAATCCTTATGTCCGAGGACAATATCTATCTTCCATCATGCTTATGCTTAGACTACATCTTGTATATTTTGGAGTGCTTATTGTCATTACTATGAGGGTGCGCCCGATTGCTTGCCTTGGCCCCCACTCTTATCTATGTAGTAGAGGTGTTGTTGGACATGTGTTGTATCTATGATGTAAGTCTTGACTCTCTTGTTTCTTGATGTTTATGATATGGAAGTTTACCCTTAATCCCAATTCCCCTTGTTCATATTTATCTCTTATTGTCATTCTAATTGTTTCCGTGACCAAGGATGTGTAATGATATGCTATGAGGCTTGTTTGGGGTCCCTTCAGGTTCCCCATTAGCCAGTCACGTCTAGGCCCTAGGCTTGGGTCATGACAACATTTTGGGGTCATTTATCAACAGAAAGTGATGAGTTCTTAACTTTAATCACTGAATTTGGTAATGAAGGTAATGAACGTAATGAACCAAAATCGAGTTTAAATTTGAAAGGCCTTTCTTTATTTTCAGATCAAGAACAGGAAAGGGTGAATTCAGAAAAAAGAACGAGATTTGTAAAATTTGTATTCAATGCAATTGATCCTAATGAGATAAAATCAGGAAAACAATCGATTGAAATAAAAGAAATCAGTAAAAAAGTATCTCACTGATCACATAAATTAATCACCAAATTGGACCAACAAATAGGTGAATTTCAAGATCGCATATCAATGGATATCCCTCTTAGGAACATTCCTCCCCGAATGTCAAAGAAACATACAATAAGAAGGATAATCATGACTAACCAGTCCCAACAAGAATGCAATAATGCAATTAAATATCATTTTAAAATCTCAACATAGGTGTCAAAATCAGTATGAACTTGTCAACATAAATACGAATGCATACAATGACATAAAGACTAATAAATAAGACTTGAAATCACAAAGGGGGACTTCAAATTAGTATCTTAGGCTTGAGTAGATATCCCTTTTGCATATGCACCTTGGCGTCCCATATAGCACTTTCGACCTGTTGATTCCTCCAACGGACCTTAACAGAAGCCACATCCTTTTTCCTCGACCTCTTCACTTATCTATCCAAGATCTCAATTGGAACCTCTTCATAAGTCAAATTGTCTTCATCAACACCCACAAATGTCTAGATGCACAATAGCATTAGGATCACCTACACACTTCCTCAACATAGACATATGGAAGACCAGATGAACCAAGTCCATTTCACTAGGCTACTCCAACTTGTAAGCCACCTTACCAGTCCTAGTAAACACTCTATAAGGACTAACAAATCTTGGACTCAACTTACCTTAATTACCAAATCGAACTACACCCTTCATGGGTGATACCTTCAAATAAACCCAATCACCAATTTTAAATTCAAGCTCCCTTCTCCTAACATTGGCATAAGACTTTTGAGGACTTTGGGATGTTATCAACCTTTCCCTAATCAACCTTACCTTCTCCATAACAAGATTCGGACCCAACAAAGTCATTTCCCCTACCTCAAACCATCAACCTGGGACCTACAATGTCTACCATAGATGGTCTCAAAAGGAGCCATACCTATGCTAGAATGATAGCGATTATTATAAGAAAACTCAATCAATGGAAGATGTTCATCCCAACTACCCTTAAACTCCAATACACAAGCTCTAAGCATATCCTCAAGAGTTTGGATAGTTCTTTCTACTTGGCCATCCGTTTGAGGGTGAAAGGTCGTACTAAGCTTAACCTTGGTACCAAGACCTCTTTGGAAGGACCTTCAAAAGTGTGAAGTGAATTGAGCACTATGATCCGATATAATAGACAAGGGCACCCCATGTAATCTAACCAACAGATAAATGTACAACTTAGCATAATAATCAGCACCGTATATAGTCTTAACCATTAAGAAATGAGCCAATTTTGTCATTCTATCAACAACAACCCAAATAGAATCAAAACCCTTTCTAGTTTTAGGCAACCCAACCACAAAAACTGTATTAATTTTCTCCCACTTTCAAGTAGGAATCTCTATATCTTGGGTTATGCCACCTGGCCTTTGATGCTCAGCTTTCACTTGTTGGCAATTATGACAATCAGATTCAAATTTGACAATGTTTTTCTTCATACCTCCCCACCAAAACACATCACTCAAATCTCTATACATCTTTGTAGAACTGAGGTGAATGGAATAGGAAGAGTTATGAGCCTCATCAGGAATCTCTTCTCTCAAACAATCAACATTAGGCACACACAACCTCCCTTTGTACCGAAGGGCGCTATCTCCCCCTTGGGAGAAAACCTCCACCTTGCCATCTTTCACCAAGGCTTTCAATTCTATCAAGGAGGGGTCAAGATCTTGCTTCACTTTTATCTCATCAATCAAGGAAGATTTTGAACCATCAACAATTACAATACCACCATTATCAATCTCTTCCAACCTAACCCCCAATCTAGCCAATTGATGGACCTCTCTAGTCACCTCTTTGCCCTATCATCAGCATGAGCTAGGGTACCCATAGATAGCCTACTCAAAGCCTCGGCCACAATATTAGCCTTACCGGGGTGATAATGGACACTCATATCATAATCCTTAAGAAGTTCTAACCACCTTCGTTGCCTCAAGTTGAGATAATTTTGAGTGAAGATATATTAGAGACTCTTATGATCAGTAAACATATCAACATACATCCCATACAAATAATTGTGCCTAATTTTCAAAGCAAAAACCACGGCGTCCAATTCAAGATCATAGGTAGGATAATTCTTTTCATGCACCTTGAGTTGTCTAGAGGCATAAGCTATTGACTTACCTTTTTGCATCAAAACACAACCCAAACTAATTTGGGAGCATCACAATACACAACAAACCCTTCCAACCCTTTTGGTAAAGACAAGATGGGAGCGGAGACAAGCTTATCCTTGAAGGTTTGGAAACTCTTTTCACATTCATCGGTCCACATAAAATTCACCTTCTTTTAGGTCAACTTAGTCATAGTAGGAGCAATAAAAGAGAACCTATTCACAAACTTCTTATAGTAGCCCACTAAGACCGAGAAACTTCTAATGTCCAATGGAGTCAAAGTTCTAGGCCAATTTCTAATTATCATTGTCTTCTTAGGATCCACCTTTGTACCATCACACGACACCACATGACCTAGAAAGGAAACCTCTTTCAACCAAAACTCACGTTTTTCATATTTAGCATACAACTTCTCTTCCCTAATTTTTGAAGCACCACCCTCAAATGACTCACATGCTCCTCCTCACTATGAGAGTAGATTAAAATGTCATCAATGGAAACCACCACAACTAAATCAAGGTAGAGTTTAAAGACCCTTTCATAAGATCCATGAATATAGCCGATGCATTGGTCAACCCAAAAGACATAACCACAAATTCATAATGCCCATACCTAGTCCAGAAGGCTGTCTTGGAAATGTCACACTCCCTCACCTTCACTTGATGATACCCGAACCAAAGATCAATCTTAGAGAAGTCACTAGCCCCTTGAAGTTGATCAAACAAATAATCAATTCTTGGTAGAGGGTACTTATTCTTTATGGTGACTCTATTAAGTTACTGGCAGTCAATACACATCAGAAGGGAACCATCTTTCTTCTTCACAAATAACACTGGTGCACCCCAAGGTGATTGGCTAGACCTAATAAAACCCCACAAGTCCTTTAATTTCACTTTCAACTCCTTCAACTCCATCGGGGCCATACGGAAAGGAGGAATAATAGGTTGAGTGTCGGGAAGGAGATCTATGCAGAAATCTATTTTCCTTTGGGGAGGAACACCGGGAAGGTCATAAGGAAAGAAATCTAGGAACTAATTAACTACCGGAACCAACTCTATGGGAAGGACCTTAGACTCACCATCCCTAACCCTCACAAGATGATAAAGACACCCCTTAGAGATCAACCTTTAGGTTTAATGAAAGAAATAAACCTAACCTTGACCACCACATCATGACTCTCCCACTCAAGGACAAATTCATTTGGAAATTGGAATTTGACCCTACGAGTTCTACAATTAATAGAGGCATATATGCATGCGATCAATCCATCTCAAGAATGACATCAAAATTCACCATATCCAACTCAACAAGATCACTAGGCAATATTTTATACAAGATGCAAATGAGACAATTTCTATAGACCTTTCTAGCAACAATAGATGCACCAATGGGAGTAGACACCTCATAAGACTCGCACAACAATTCGATCTCAACATGTAACTCTTTGGCACGAAAAGGAGTAACAAAAGAAAGAGTGGCACCCGACTCTATCAGTGCATACACATCAAAATCAAAGATTTATAACATACCAGTGATGACATCGGGCACCTCATCAACCCTTGTCTTGGAGTGCATAAAACCTATTGTGCCTTAGGGCACCACCTTGTTTTCCTCCTCTTACCAAAGGAACTGCATTTGCACATAGGCCTTGTGGACGAACATCTTTACACTTGTTGCGATTATGTGGATAATCTATCACCTTATGCCCTACTTCACCACAACCAAAACAAGCATTAGTGTCCTTTAAACATTGGCCACCAACACCCTTACCACACTTCGGACACATAGCATTGGGCACCACACCACCATCACCTTAGACCCTTAAGTAGTAATTGGCAAACCTTCTGTTAGGAGCATGAGAAGACCCTTGGCCTTGATAAAACCGGCCACCCTTGGGACTTTGGAACTTACCATCAAAACGGGCCTCTTAGCCTTATTACCCATCACAAACTTATTTATCCTAGACCTTGAGTCGGCAACCAAGTGTGGACCACATTAAGAGAATTGGTTGAACTTGAGGGCATACTCCCTCACACTCATATATCCTTGCTTTAAATTCATGAACTCCATCATTTGGCCTCCGTAAGCTCAAGAGGGAAAAATCGATTGAGGAAAGCCACCTTAAACTCCTCCCAAAAGATCACATTGTTGTTCCCCTTCTCCTCCTTCCATTGAATGTACCATATTTGGGCCACCCCCTTGAATTGGTAAGATTCCAACTCCGCCTTCTCTTCCGATCTAACACCCATAATCAACAAAACTTTGTACACCTAATCAATAAACTCTTGAGGGTCCTCATCCACTTTATATCCATTGAACTCCGATGGGCTCATCCTCATGAAATCCCTTACCCTAGATGCCAGAGTAGGAGCATGAGGGGCTTGGGCCCCTTGATTATCTTTATTAGCCATGACTTGAGCTAGTAATGTGAGAGCATCCCGGAGCTCTCCATGAGCCAATTGTTCCTTTGGTGTGCGGGCTCTTCTTCCTCTTGTGTTAGGCATGATCTAAAAAAGGCAAAGAAAATTTGTTAGAGGGAAACCTTACCTAAATTCTATGGTATGACATAGATCATGAAGAAAGGAAACATTTCCTAAAAGCCTCACAACCTCTTGCTCATAGTTATGGTGCACAACAAAACCATGAAAAAGACTCTAATCGATGTGGTGTGTTGGATGCCGAGGACTATTAACACCTACTGCTCTGATACCAAGTTTGTATGACCTAAGCCTGTGTATTAGACAACTTTCTGGGTTTATCCTCATAGTGAAAAGCATAAAATTAGATAATAAGAGGCATACATAACATGAGAACAGAGATATCATCCTCAAAGTTGAGGACTCACCAAACTTGCTTTGAGAATATAGTACTAGCCATTGGGAGGATGAGGATGATCCTGAAGAGCTCCGATTCCTATATGGTAACATTATGTAAGCATAGAGTATGCATTACATTTGAATGTACTAAGTATGTAGGATGCAATGCAACAAGAGATAGGCAATATAGAGGAAAATGCAATATCATAAGCAGTTCATAGCATAATAACAATATAACATGTGTGAATGATGCTTGAAGTAGAACATGCTTATATCTAACATACTACATGTGTAGGAAGAGACCATCATCATGAACCAAGAAAACTTAGTACTTGGAATCCAAGGTAGACCACCTCTTGGAAGTGATTGAGGAATCAACCACTCAATTGGTTGATGGTTGTTACAGCCTACCATCCATCTATGGTAATTGAGGTATCAACCTCTCAATTAGTTGACGGCATGGCCACCCCCATCGCAAGTGATTGAGGAATTAACCCCCCAATTGGTTGATGGGCATGACCACCCCCCATCCAAAGTGATTGATGTATCAAACCCCATAATTGGTTAATGGGCATACCATCCCCCATCAAGATGGTTGAGGCAATTTACCCCTCCTCAACTAGATATGTTCAACTCACAACACTATAGGTACTTTTCATGGAAACAACTCATATAAACATTCCTTTCATCTTCATAAATTCATTCAAGTCTTAGGTCATACAATAGATCATCCATAGCTCAAGAATCCAAAATTGGACATTTTATCAAGCACTTGGCGGGTGTGTAATGCTAGTATAAAACCATGCAATACAAGAGTGAAATCATGCAAGAAAACTTGAAGTAAATCAACCCACCAACACTTGGTAATTCCCTCATGCAATATGCATCAAAATCCTTCATCAGATCTCAAGATAGATAATAGATTCATAGCTCAAAACATGCTTAAACAGTCACACTTTTATGAAACCCTAACTTAGATCATAGTCAAATTCATAATAAGTAAGACTCATAAGTAAATCAACTTAGAAACATGCAATTTAAGTCAAAAGGAAGCTTGGGCACCATGGGTAAAAGAGCCTAATGGTTGAAACACACATACCTTAACTTTGGAGGTTTTCTTGAAGATGATTTGAATGGAGACTTGAAGCTTGAATTAAATCCTTAGATTCAGAATGAGATTTGGCACTTGAAGTTTTAGCGAAATATTTGTCTAAGTATTTGAGAGAGTATTGGGGAATGTTTCGTATGATATTATGTTGACATAAGGCTAATTATCGATGTTTTTACTCATGGAAAGGCTTAGGTCCAAGACCACAAAGCCTTAGACCGAAGTGAGAAAACTGGAAACAAAATACATAGGTCAATGATGGGTCCGCGTCGCAATACCATCATGCACCCCCCCACTATTTTGTGCAAACTTGAAAAAATCAAATTTTGCTACAGTTGCTCTAAAATCGAGGTTAGACTCATTTCCCACTTACTTTTACCCCCTGATAAAAATCTAAAGTCGAATTTTCGATATCACGCATGGATTTTTAGATATATGGAAATTACGATTATGGGCATTTTCAAGGCACATTTTCGTGCACTTTTTGGGGTCGTTTCAGTCCCAAATTGCCCTTATAGTGTGAGTCCTACTTTCCTATCCCTTAGAACTACGTGTTTACTATTTGTATATGCTTTCCAATCGATGTTGTGAAAATGGATACTATAAGGCTTATTTAGGGACTCTCGAGTTCCCATTCCCCCTGTCACTCCTAGACCCTAGGTTCGGGTTGTGACCCATGATCTCGTGCCTACTTTGATTTGTGAATCCTTTGCTTGTGGTAAGTAATCCAGTTGGAGGGAAACATCAATGTTCTATCCACCTACGTTAAGGCTTTGCTACTTTTATTATTTACATTTTAAGGTGAAGTGGGAACATGTCTTGGCCCCTATCACACTTATGACTAGAGGTATTGTAGGATGACATATTATGTATGATCTATGCGACACTTATGTATCTCTGGAGATTTTAGCTTTGTCCTATCCCATGCTTCTTTGATGTTTGTGATGATAATTGTCATGTGGTGAATAACCTAAGCCCTTATACCCCATAGAGTGTGTCTCGTGCCTCCCATGAATCCTTTCCCTTAGAATTACATGTTGTGCTTGAGATGATATGAATTCCTTATCCCTTGTGCCATAACCAGAACCTATGATTGAGCCGTGACATGATAAATATGACACCGTAAGGTGCCCTATCCAAGCCTCTTGCTTATATCATAAGCATAGATAAGGTAAAATAAGAATTCATCAAAGTAAGCTAGGTAACATAGCACCATAAGAGTCAACATTTCTCATTAAGGGAAATTACATGAATGTAGTGTTGAATACATGCCTCTACATCATAGGCCTTAGTTGGGACTTAAACATAACTTTACTAGCTCCCCTTCAAGAGTAGCAAAGTATAAAAGTCTAAGAACACATCATAAGAAAGAAACATAAGGGCTTGTCCCTGAACCATGGGTACTCACAAATCATCAGTAGCAAGTATCCAAAAGCTAGCCACAATAGTAATGAATAGAATCGTTGTCTATCCCTACATGGTGATATCATATAGGCAAGAGTATGTGTTACTACGTTGAAATGTACTAAGTATGTAAGCATGAAATGCAACAATAAATATCATATATAATAGCAATAGACTTTTTCACTATCATTCGACCATTGGAATTTCCCATCTTTCGGGTCAATCTAGTCAAAGGTGATATAGTAGAGGAGAATCCTTCCACAAATCTCCTATAATATTCAACCAGATTCAAGAATCTCCTAATATTCGAAGGAGACAATGGTCTAGGCAAATTCTTCATCACCTCCATTTTCTTTGGATCAACCATAACACCATCACCCCACACAATTTGACAAAGGAATGCCACCTTCCTCAACAAAAATTCACATACGTAAAAAAAGAAAATAATTGGTTATCACTCTAGAATTGCAACAAAGTTCTCAAGTGACACATATGTTCCTCTTCAATTCAAAAGTAAATCAATACATCATCAATGAAGATTCAATTTGTCAAATCCATAAAGATAGCGGAAGCATTGGTCAACCCAAATGACATAACCAATAATTTGAACTGTCCATACCTTGTTTAGAATGTTTCTAGGGAATATCACTCTCCTTCACCCTCAATTGGTGATAGCTGGACCGAAGATCAATTTTGGAGAAGTAACTAATACCTTGTATTGGCCAAATAGATCATCAATCCTTGGAAGTGGATACATGTTCTTAATAGTCACTTTATTCAATTGACGATAATCCACACACATCCAATGTGGACAACCCTTCCTCCTTACATAAAATACAGGAGCACCCCATGGAGACACACTAGGCCTTATAAATCTTTTATCTAGCAAATCCCTCAATTGTTTCTTTAATTTCTTCAATTCTGCCAGGGCCATTCAATGTGAGTGAACGTAAATAGGTTTAGTATTGGGTTGAAGATCAACGAAAAAGTCAATTTTCATTTTTGGAGGAATATCAGGGTCATCAAGAAATCATTAACTATAGGAACCAAATCAAGAGTAGGAACTTTGGACTCCACATCCCTAACCCAATTATGTGCATCCCTTAGAAATCATTTTCCTATCTTTCATATAGGAGATGAATATACACATAAATACGGAATTGGTTCCCCTCCATTCAAGTATGGGCTAATGAAGAACTTTGCAGTTGATCCTACGGTTTCTACATTCAATAGAGGCATAAGATACATGCAATCAATCCATACCAAGAATAACTTCAAAATCGATCATGTCATTCTCAAGAAGATCACAGAGAAAAATATTATGCAAAACCATAATAGGGCAATTTCTATAGACATTCTTAGCCCCAAATGACTCACTAACTAGGCCATAGACCGAATATGGTTCCTTAAAGATTATTGGAAAAACATCAAACTTTATTGCAAGGCAAGGAGTAACAAAAGACATATTGGCACTAGGGTCAAGCAAAGCATATGCATCAAAATCTAAGCTCGTAACGTACCTATAACCACATCAAAAAACACCTTAACTTCTTGCCTAAAATGAAAAGCACTCAAATGATTGACATGGGGTCTACCTCCTTGTGCTTGGGTACCTTGTGGAATTTTCCCTCTTTGAGCCCCTTGACCTTGAAGTTGCCATTCTTTCCCTTTTGTAGCAACATTTGGACACTCAAAAATCATGTGCCCCATCGTCCCACCACCAATACAAACATTAGTACCTCTCAAGCAATAACCTCCGTGGTTCCTACCACATTTGGACACCAAGGAGGAGTAGCACCACCTTTAGCAACATCACGTTATGCTTTAGGAGTAGGCATCCTAAAGACTTGGATATCACCCATAGAGGATCCTTGGCCTTATTAGAAGCGTCAACCACCGACTTATCATGAGAAAAGCCACAATCAAACCTAGCCCTCTTGGACTCCTTCACCTTTGAAGCTTCTCACTCCTATTTGTTCGACATGGATCATAAGACTAGAAATATACATCTCTTTGATAAGAAATGCCATCTTACACTCCATAATCACCAAATCGAACACACCTGAAATAAAATTTCTCATAGGGTATCTAGGATCATCTACAAGAGAAGGAGCATACTTGGTGAATTGACAATATATTCCCTTACACTCATAGCGCGTTGTTTCAAATTCATAAACTCCACCACTTTTGCTATGTTTAACTCAAGGGGGAAGAAATGATTAAGAAAAGCAACTTTAAAAACTTCCCAAAAAAATAGTCCCTTCCTTATCACTCCTCCTTTTAGTTGGTAGCCCACCAACTCTGCTTTCTCAATGGAAGACACCCCCAAAATATCAACCACTTTGTAGACATCATCAATAAACTCTTGTGGTCCTCATTGACCATGGAATAATGGAACTTAGGGGGACTCATCTGAGTAAAATCCCTCAACATAGAAGCCAGTTTAGGAGTCTTTGGAGAAGCAATAACTTGAGCCAACATAGTGATAGTGGCCCTAAACTCATCATTAGTCACTTAGTCAACTTGAGGGTTTTGAATAAATTGGGGAGCCAGAGGTGTTTGGTCCTTATTAGTATCAACTCTACTAGGTAATGGAGCACGTCATGGTGCCATTCTCTGAAAATTTCAAAGGACAAGCATTAGTGGAAAAGTGTCTTGAAAGCATGACATATATCATAAAGAAGTGAAAATTTCCTAACCATCTCATTGCCTCCTATTCATGTATGTGATGCAATTCACACCTATGAATATAACTCTACTAGATGCGACATGTTGGACTCCTTAGGATGCTTTCAAACCTTGTGTTCTGATACAATGTTTATCATAACTTGAACCTACGATGAGGCTATCACATGACGAATGTGACAACCGAAGAAGCCGCATCCAAACCTCTTGTTCATATCATGAGCATATATAAGGTAAAATAAGCATTCATAAGAGTAAACAAGTGAAACATAGCATCATAAGAGTCAACATTTCCCATTACGGGGAACTACATCAACATAGTGTAAAAAACAAGCTTCTGCATAATAGGTCATGGCAGGGACTGGAAGATACCTTTACTAGCTCACCCTCAAGATTAGTAAAGTACCAAAGTCTTATAACACATCATAAGCAAGAAACATAAAGCCTTGTCCTTGAGCTATGATAACTCACCAATCTTCAATAGCAAGTATCTAAAAGCAAGCCACAATAGTGAGGCGTAGAATCGTCATTCATCCCTATATGGTGATATCATGTAGGCAATATTATGCATTAGTATTTTTTAATATACTAAATATGTAAGCATGTAATGCATCAATAAACATCATACGTGATAGCAATGTGTATAGACATAACAATTAAAAAAGGACAAGATATGCATGAGCTAATGCAATATTTAAAATCATGTTTGGAAGCATCATAACACGTTTCATATCCTAGTAAACATACATTTGTAACAATAAGACCATAACTGACATTAATATGATGTGGATTGTTAGATGGAATCCTGATGTTCTCTCTACACAGAGCAAAAAAGGAGTCTACTTTGCCAAGGTAGACGTGATCCTCACCCTATATGCTCCATCCTAACATGGTAAAAATCCATCATCTGACCCAACCCTTTAGGCTTTATCATAGCACATTGAGTATGCATTAAAACACTATATGGATAGACCTCATTCCTATTGTTGCACATGCTTATGGTACAATTGAATCTACAAACTCCCTCTTAGTGCTAAGTCATATCACACGAAATACATAATCATGCATATAGATAGACATCATTACAATTCATACTTTATCAAAATCATACTTTCATAGCTTGTAAAATAGACATCATGATGTCATCATATCATAGGGATAGTCTATTTAACATAACTTTTCATATATTGTGGGTATACTCCCCATCTTATCATCATCATCATCATCATAAACATTAGGTTCATAATTCACCCTTATCATCATATCATCATTAAAATATACTTTTCATACTTAGAATCATATTTCATAAAAATCATAGCTTAGTCATAAGAAATTGGAGCCATGTGTGGGGTTATGAATAATTAAAAAATTAGATGAAAGTCATATAGGAATCATGCAAATGAAATCACATTGAATTATTTGTAAATCAACCCACATAGATTTCAAAGATCCCTAATCATCATATACTTGAAATCATTGATGGAAAAATTATCAATCTCATGCAATTGACTTGAATTCATATTAGGATAGACCAATAGTAATAATCTCATTTGTAAGTAGAAGTAGAGAAAACTCATACAATTTTATAATTGAATTAAAATAAAAATTGAGAATTGAGAAGGAACCGATAGAAGAAAGGATTCTATGGATGAATCTCACATACCTTAAGTGCTTGACTGAGAAAGCTTGAAGAAAAATGAAGGATTTTGCTTCACTTGATCATTAATGGAGTTTTTCTTGATGGAGAAGAAATCCCTTTAGAGTTGGTTTAGAGAGAGAATTTTTGTAGGGAGTGTGAATAATAATTAATTTAGGGGTTAAGGGCTATTTATAGTATAGGTGTTACTTTTAACACTACCCAAATATGTTTTAAGTCAGCTAGGAATTAGTTCCAAATGATTTCTACTGAAAATGGAATTGTTCAAAAAAATTTGAACTGTGAGGGACATGTCACGACCCAAGCCTAGTGCCTAGACGTGACCCAGCAAATGGAGAACCCGAAGGGACTCCAAACAAGCTTCTTAGCATATCATTCACACATCCTTGGTCGCGTAAGCAAATAAAAATAAACAAGTGTCATAATTAAAAATGGAAGCGGGTCTGAGGGAAGTCTTTGATATCCATAAGAGCATAAAGAGTCAAGCTTAGAGCATAAATACATCATAGTATCCAACAACACCTCTAACTTGGAATGGAGCGGGGGCCAAGACACTTCCAAGGCTCACACTCATAATATAAGTATTCAACATAAGAAGGAGTCTCAACATAACATGAAATAAGTAGATATTTTCCTCAAAATTGAGGACTCACCAAAGCTTTCTCCGAGAATTGAACTAGCCACGTGGAGGATGATGATCAAAAGGAGCTCCGGTTCCTAAATGGTGATATTATGTAGGCATAGAGTATGCGTTAGTACATTTGAATGTACTAAGTATGTGGGATGCAATGCAACAATGAGATAAGTCAATATATTCAAAACGCATAATCATAAGCAATATATAGTAATCTCAACATGGCATGCATGATTAATGCTTGTACAACATTCAACATGCATAGTAAATAATAAATGTGTGAGAAGAGACCTTAACCGACATAGACCAAGCGAGTTACTACTTGGAATCCAAGGCATGTCACCCCCTTGGCAAGGTGATCAAGGCATGTCACCCCCTTGACAAGGTGTAGTCTACTTGCCAAGGTAAACCATACGTGATAATATGCATAATCTGCAGCATGTCATCCCCCCCTCCCCTCAACGAGGTGTGGTGTAACTAGATGGGTGCACTAGAAACCACAAAGGGATATTATATAATCCTATGTGGCACATAGTTTAGAGACTAAAGACTTTCTATAAGGACCCCTTGAGTCGAGCCCTCATCTTAAGCCTCAATCGATGCTAAGTCTAATCTCATGGAATACTTGAAATAATTATTCCTTGAATAACTTGTAAAAAACATGATAACATGACATCAGTAGCTCATAAACATGCTTGACCTCTATTAATGAGCCTAACTTGAATATGAGAGTGGATAATAATCATACATGATCACTTGCTTTAACATGAATGGCTCACAAGAGGTAAACATTTTGAATTAGTGATAAACTTGATACTAGCAACATCATAGATATTTTTCATGAAATGAATACATGCTTGAAAGCCTTTAATCATCATATAGCTACTTGACTTGTAAATCATGTAATAAATCATCAATAACTTGAGAATTCTTGTCATGTCATTTTATCAAACACATGGTGGGTTCATGACACCTTTTCAAAATCATAAAATTGAAGAGTGAAATAATATGAGTAAACTTAATGCAAATCAACCCACCAACATGTAGTAAAACTCTCACGTAGGGTACCTTGAAATCTATCACTAAAGCTCATAATAGTACATAGTTTTATAGCTCAAAAAATGCATAGTCTCAAGAGATAAACCAATTCATGAAGAATAAGCTTGAAATAGATAGTCATGCATAATCAATCAATACTTCATAAAACCCCAACATAATTTATACTCATAATCCATAATAAGAGATACTCATAGGTAATACAACTTGAAAACATGTAATTTTCATGAAAAGGGAAGGTTGGGCTCCACGGGTGAAAGGAACCATGGATGAAGACCCACATACCTTAAACCTTGAATTCCTTGAGGTGCATTTGCAGTAGACTTAGAGGTTAAAATGAGTCCCTGAGTCCCAAAATTGAGCTTGAAATCCTTAGATTTGAATAAGAGAATTGGTAGTCTTAGAGAGGATTTTGTGAGTTATAAAGCTGAAAATGTCTGTATCGGTGATTTCACGTTTAAGTGGGCATGGGGTTATGACCCCAATGCCATTGGGTGAATTAAGAAAACCAAGGAAAATAATACACTGGTCTGCACCACAGGAGCGACGTGAACCAGACACGGAGCAACATTTACACTTGTTCGCGCCCCAGGCGTGTCGCAACCTGGGCGGGATAGACACTGGATTACGAAAAATTAGCAAAAATTATTTTTCACTGCGGGTCTTCTAAAATTCGAGTTATACCCATTGCCCACTCAATTTTCCCCCTGATTGAGAATATGGAGTCTGATTTTCAAAATCATGCACAAATTTTAAGATATATGAAAATTATGATTATGGGGCATTTTGAAGCACATATGGGGCATTTCAATATCTCCCCCTTGGGAATATTCATCCACGAATGTCAAAAAAACATGCCTAAGTGGAGTAATCATACAGATTTCAGCCCGACATTAATGCAACAATAGCACTTAAATATCATTTTCAAAAATCTCAACATGAATGTCAAAAATTACCATGAACTTATTACCATAAATATGAATGCATGCAAAATGTCATAAGGGCTAAAACTTAAGACTTGCAATCATAAAGGGGACTTAAGTTATTACCTTTGGCTTCAGTAGACTGGAAGAGATATGGGTGTCGCTTTTTCATATCCGCCTTGGCTTCCCATGTAGCATTTTTAACTTGATGATTTCTCCAAAGGACCTTGACGGATGCTACATCTTTGTTTCTCAACCTCTTCACTTGTCTATCCAAAATCTCCACCTAGACCTCCTCATAGGTCAAATTATCTTCTACATCCCCCACAACCTCTAAGGGCACTATAGCACTTGGGTTACCCACACACTTCCTCAACATGTACACATGGAAGACCGGATAAACCATATTCATCTCCATAGGCATCTCCAACTCATATGCAACCTTACCAACTATCCTCAAAACTTTATAAGGATGCACAAACCTTGGGCTCAATTTCCCTTTCTAATCATACTTTAACAACTTGGAATAAACATAGAGACATGGCACGAGTAGCTCTTAACATCATTGATCTCAAATGGTGAGCCTAATCATCAAACATAAGAATGGGTCATCATCAACATCACCCTTGCATTAACATCAACATAAAAGGCTCACAAGAGGTATAATCTTTGAGAAAAAAGGGCTTAATCCGGCCATACGACATCATCAAAATTTTCATGACTTAAACACATCTTTAGAAATCCCAAAATCATCATGAAGTCCCTTGACTCATAAATCAACAAATAAATCATCAAAACATTAAGAATCCTTTAAAAGGCATTTTATCAAACACTTGGTGGGTGTGCAATGCTAGTACAAAATCATGCAAATCAAGAGTGAAATCATGCAAGAAAACCAATGTAAAACTACCCACCAACACTTAGTAACCCTCATGCAATATACAGCAAAATCCTTCATTAGATCTCAGGATAGATTAAAGATTCATAGCTAAAAACATGCTTAAACAGTCACACTTTTATGAAATCCCAACATAGTTCATAGTCGAATTCATAATAGAAAACTCATAAGTAAAATCAACTTAGAAACTAGTAATTTAGGTGAAAAGGAAGCTTGGGCACCATGGGTGATAGGACCCCATGGTTGATACCCGCATACCTTAACTTTGGAGATTTTCTTGATGAAGATTGGAATGGAGACTTGAAGCTTGAATGAAATCAATCCTTAAGATCCAGAATGAGATTTGGCACTTGAATTTTGAGTGAAATATTTGTCTCAGTATTTGAGAGAGTATTGGGGAAAGTCTTATATGATATGAAGGTAAAATATGGCTAAATATAGGTATTTTTACGCATGGGACGTAGGCCCAAGACCCAAAGCCCTTGGACCGAAACAACAAAATTGGACGAAAATGACACTGGTCCACAACGGAGACGCGTCTCGGTGCCAACGTGGACCCACACTATTTTGTGCAAACTTGAGAAAATCAAATTGTACTACGGTTGCTCTAAAATGGGGTTAGACCCATCATCCACTCAATTTTGCCCCTGAACTCTTATATGAACTCGGATTTTTGATATCACACACGAATTTTGAGATATATGAATATTACGATTCTGGGCACTTGCGAGGCACATTTTTGGACACTTTTTGCGGTCATTTCAATATCTCCTCCTTGGAACATGCATCCCCGAATGTCAAAGAAATGTAGGAGAAGTAGTCAAGAAGATTTCAGCCCACACAAGAACGCAACAATGCACTTAAACATATTTCAAAAGTCTCAACTTAAGTATCAAAGTCAACATGAATTTGTCAATATAAACATTAATGTATGCAAATGACATGAGGCCTGAGACTTAAGACATGGAATCATAGAAAAAGGATTTGACGTGTTATCATAAGCTTGAATAGAATGAAAGAGGTACAAATATTGCTTCTCCATGCCCGCTTGGCTCCCCGAGAGACACTTTCGACTTGATGATTCTTCCAAAGGGCCTTGACGAACACTACATCCTTATTATTAATCAACTCTTCCACCCTTCAAATACCTCCACCAGGACCTTCTCCTAAGCCAACTTATCCTCCTCAATACCTACAACCTTAAAGAGTTCTATGGCACGAGTCACAACACAACCTCTCAACCTAGAAGCATGAAGAGCCGGATGAACCACATCCATATTCATAGGCGACTCCAATTCATATACAACCTTACCAATCCTTCCCCATCACTCTATAAGGGCCCACAAACCATAAACTCTATTCCCCTTCTTGCCAAACCATGCCACACTATTCATGTGTGGGACTTCCAAGTGAACCCAATCCTTAACACAAGCACATATAGCCTACCTTAGTATCCAATGACACCATCTCCCCTTTAGGAGAAAGCCTCCACTCTACCGTCCCTCACTAAGACCTCAAACTCTAACAAGATGGAAATCAAGGCCTTGCTTAACTAGACCTGTTCAACCTAAGAAGATTCAGAACCACCAAAGACACTACACCACCCTTCTCACTTCACCGAACCTCACCTCCTTTGAAATTCACAACATCACCCTCAAATGATTCACAAACTCTTCCTCACTTCCGGAAACAAACTAATACATCATTACCAAGGATCACCACAGACATAACAAGGTAAGGATTAAAAACCCTGTTCATGAGACTTATAAACATAACCGGTGTACTTGCCACCCCAAAAGATACCATCCCAAATTCAAAATATTAGGAAGGACATTCAATAACTCATTGATCACAGGAAACAACTCAATAGAAATAACTTATGTTCAACACCCCCAACTCTTAGAAGATGATAAATGCAACCCTTAGAGATAAATTGTATCTAAAGACAAGAAATTGAGTTACCCCTTCACAACCACCATACAAACCCACACTCAAGGATGGGTTTATTAGGGAATTGGAATCTACAGGCCCCACAATCAATGCAGACACAATATGCAAGCAACTAATTCATCCCAAGTATGACATTAAAACCCACCACATCGAACCCAACAAGTCACAAGGCAAGACCTAATGCAACATGAACACGGAACAATACCTATGAACTTTCTAGCAACAATAGACTCAATAACAACTTGGGAAACACAAGAAGCCCACTAGCAACCAAAAAGGAATAGTGGAACCCAATTCATCAAAATTAAAACCTTCAACTTACCTGCTACCTTGCCAAGCCTAGTGACTCCTAGAGGGGTATGGTTGAGAATGTCGACAACCATTCTTATGGTTCTTAGGGACCCACGGACAATGCCTCATCTTATGATCCATTCCACCCCATCCAAAACATACACCCAGACCGGCTAATCAATCTTCCGGGTGATACCTTCCACACTTGTTGCATATAGGAGGAGCTTGTCCACTAATGCTTCCACCTTGATACTAGGGGCTGGACACCCTATCTGGGGCAACCCTCTTGCTTGAAGCATCGTCGGACTCTTCATCTTGGAACCTACAATCAAACCAAGCCCCCTTGGATCCCTCACTTCTCCTCTTTCTAAGCTTCTCCCCCTCAAGTTGTTTGGCACAGGCCATGAGGCAGGACAAATCCATATCACTTGTTAACATAGTGGCACGACACTCCTTATTCACCAAATCAGATACACCCATGCAAACTTGTTCATCCTTGACCGCGAATCGGCAACCAACTGTGGAGCATACTTGGAGTGTTGGTTGAACTTGAGGGCATACTCCCTCACACTCATGGACCCTTGCTTTAAATTTATAAATTTCATCATTTTGGCCTCCCTTAGCGCAAGAGGGAAGAATCGGTTGAGAAATGCCACCTTAAACTCATCCCAAGAAATAGCATCATGATTTCCCCTTTCCACCTTCGATTGCACAAACCAAATTTGAGCCACCCCCTTTAGTTAGTAGCTGCCAACTCCGCCTTCTCCTCCAAATTCATTCTCGCGATAGACAACACCTTGTACACCTCATCATTAAACTCTAGGGAATCCTCATCCACCTTGACCCATAGAACTCCGGTGGATTCATTCTAGCAAAGTCCCTTACTCTCGAGGCTGGAGTATTTGCATGAGGAGCTTGGTCCTATTGGTTGATTTGATTAGTCATAGCATGAGGCAACATGGTAAAAGCATCCCGAAATTCTTCATAAGCCACTCCTCCTTCTTGAAGAGCTTATGGAGCGAGAGGAGTCAGTTGCTCCTCAGGTGTATGGGCTTATCTTCCCCTTGGAATTGGCATGATCTAGAATGAGAAAGAACATTTGTTAGGGGGAAACCATATGTTAACTTCATTGCATGACAGAGACCATGAAGAGGGGAAACATTTCCTAAAATGCCTCATAGCCTCCAATTCACAGTTGTGGCGTGCTTCACAACCATGAATAAGACTCTTAATTGATTCTGTCTATTGAATGCGAGGACCATTATCAACCTAGTGCTCTGATGCCAAGTTTTTCACGACCCAAGCCTAGGGCCTAAACATGACATGGTGAAAGAGGAACCCGAAGGGACTTCAATCAAGCCTCTTAATATATCGTTACACATCCTTGGTCACAAAAGCAATAAAACAACAAAAAGAGAAAGTAAAAAGGGAGCATAGGGCTAAGAGACATTTTCATGTCATAAAACATCAAAAGAGTCAAAGCTCGTAGCATCATTACATACTTATCTAACATCACCTCTTGACATAGAATTTAGCGGAAGCCAACACAAGTAACTGGGCTTACCCTCATAATAATAAGAATAGGTAATCCAAATATACAAGATGCAGCCTAAGCATAAGAATAAAGGAATATAAATATTGTCCCCGGACAAGAGGACTCACCAAAGCTAACTTGAACAATCCGTCTAGCCACGTGAAGGAGAATCAATGGGAACTCCAATTCCTACATAGTAATATCATTTAGGCATAGAGTTTGCCTTAGTACATTTGAATGTACTAAGTATGTAGGATGTAATGCAACAAGAGATAGCAACATAGTTAAAACACATAATGATAAGCAATAGATGGCATAATAACCATATGACATGTATGTTCAATGCTTAAGTAATGATTTGCAAATCATTAATCTTATATAGAACATAATATATAAGTTTGGGAAGAAACCTCAATTGACATACAATAAGACCAAGTAAGCTACAACTTGGAATCTCGATGTCTACCCTACACCGGAAGAAAGGGGGAAGTTACTTGTCAAGGTGAACCTCCTAATGCCTAACTGGATCCACTAAGCCTTGTGTGAGTCGGGTACTCGCCTCTAGTTCTTGGACTCGGGTACTCGCCTCAAGCTCGGACTTGGGTACTCTCCTCAATCTCTCATATTTAGGGTACTCGCCTCTTAGAGATTTAGGGACTCGCCTCTAATGCCTTTAACTACGGTGGAACGTAGGTTTTAGGACTTGGGGACTCGCCTCTAGTCCACTCGCTGCTAAGTCTAATCCCACGGAATATAAAAGCAATCATACTTTCATAACATGCAATAAACATAGAGACATGGCATGAGTACCTCTTAATATCATTGACCTCAAATGGTGAGCCTAATCATCAAACATAAGAATGGGTCATCATCAACATCACCCTTGCATTAACTTCAACATAAAGGCTCATAAGAGGTATAATATTTGAGAAAAAAGGGCTTAATCCAGTCCTACGACATCATCAACATTTTCATGACTTAAACACATCTTTAGAAAGCCCAAAATCATCATGAAGTCCCTTGACTCATAAATCAACCAACAAATCATCAAAACATTAAGAATCCTTAAAAAGACATTTTATCAAACTCTTGGCGGGTGTGCAATGCTAGTACAAAATCATGCAATTCAAGAGAAAATCATGCAAGAAAATCGATGTAAGACCACTCACCAATACTTGATAATACCCTCATGCAATATACATCAAAACACCTCATCAAATCTCAAGATAGATCAAATATTCATAGCTCAAAACATGCTTAAACAATTGTATGAAACACCAACATAGTTCATAGTCAAATTCATAATAGAAAACCCATAAGTAAATTCAACTTAGAAACTAGTAATTTAGGTGAAAAGGAAGCTTGGGCACCATGGGTGAAAGGACCCAATGGTTGAAACTCATATACCTTAACTTTGGAAATTTTCTTGATGAAGATTGAAATGGAGACTTGAAGCTGGAATGAAATCCTTAAGATCCGGAATGAGATTTGGCACATGAATTTTGAGCAAAATTTTTGTCCAAGTGTTTGAGAGATTATTGAGAAAAGTCTCGTATGATATGAAGGTGAAATATGACTAAATATAGGTATTTTTATGCATGGGAAGTCTTAGGCCCAAGACCAAAGGCCTTGGACCGAAATAATAACACTGGGAAAAATTGACATTGTTCCACGATAGACGCGTGTCGCGGTACCACCGCGGATCCATACTATTTTGCGCAAACTTGGAAAAATCAAATTTTACTACGGTTGCTCTAAACTCAGGGTTAGATCCATCTCCCACTCATTTTTGCCCCTGAACAAGAATATGAAGTCAGATTTTTTTGATATCACGCACGGATTTTGAGATATTTGAAAATTACTCTTTTGGGCACTTCCAAGGCACATTTTTGGGCACTCTTTGGGGGTTGTTTCACTCATATCATAATATTTAAGGTTCTCTAACCTCCTTCTTTGTCTCAAGTTAAGATCTTTTTGTGCGAACACATATTGGAGACTCTTGTGGTCAGCAAACACATCAACATAAACCCCATACAAGTAGCGATGCCAAATATTCATAGCAAATACCATGACCGCCAATTCAACATCATGGGTGGGATAATTTCGCTCATGCACCTTAAGTTCTCTAGAGGCATATGCTATCTCCTTATCATTTACATCAAAACACACCCCAAACCAATTCTTGAGGTATCACGATAAACCACAAACCCTTCCAACCCTTCCAGTAGAACCAAGATAGGAGTAGAGACAAACTTATCTTGCCAAAGTTTGAAAATTCTTTTCACATTCATTGCTCCACATGAATTTTGCCTTCTTTTGGGTCAACTTTGTCATAGGGGAAGTAATTGAAGAAAAGCCATTCAAAAACCTCCGGTAGTAACCCGCCAAACCCTAGAAACTCCTATATTCGATGGAGTAATGGGTCTAGGACAATTTCTTATCACCTCCATCTTCTTAGGATCCACCTTAATGCCATCACCCGACACCACATGTCCTAGAAAAACAACCTCTTTCAACCAAAACTCACACTTTTCACATTTAGCAAACAACCTCTCATCCCTCAATATTTACAACATTACCCTCAAGTGGTTCACATGCTCTTCCTCACTCCTAGAAAAAATCAATATATCATCTATAAAGACCACCACAAATATATCAAGGTAGGGTTTAAAGACCCTATTTATTCATGAGATCTATAAATATAGCAGGTGGATTAGTCAATCCAAAAGATATAACCACAAACTCAAAATGCCCATACCTAGTCCTAAAAGTCATCTTGGGAATATCACACTCCCTCACCTTCACTTGGTGGTATCCAGAACAAAGATCAATCTTAGAAAAGTGACTAGTCCCTTGTAGTTGATTAAAAAGTTCATCAATCCGTTGTAGAGGGTACTTCTTCTTTATGGTAAACCTATTATGTTGCCGGTAATCAATGCACATTCTAATGGAATCACCCTTCTTCTTTACAAACAACACCGATGCACCCTTCTACAACAAATCCTTCAATTGATCCTTCAATTTCTTCAATTCTGCTTGTGCCATACATTAAGGGGGAATGGAAATGAATTGTGTATTAGGAAGGAGGTATATACCAAAGTCTATTTCCCTTTTGGGAAGAACACCGAAAAGCTCATCTGGAAAGAAATAAAAAAAACTCATCGACCATCGGAACCGACTCAGCAGAAGGAACTTTAGACTCAACATCCCTTACCCTCCGAAGATGATAAATTCAATCCTTAGAAATCAACTTTTAGTCTTTAAGAGAAGAAATGAATCTACCCTTGACCACCACATTACGACTTTCCCACTCAAGGAAGGGCTCATTAGGGAATTGGAATTTAACCTTAGGGGTTCTACAATCAATAGAAGCATGATATGCATGTAACCAATCCATTCCAAGAATGAATATCAAAATCCATCATATCTAATTCAACAAAATCATAAGGTAAGACTTTATGCAATATGAACACGGGACAATTTCAATAGACTCCTTTAGCAACAATGAACTCACCAATAAGGGTAGACACTTCATAAGGTTCACACAACAATTCGGGATTCATATGAATCTTTTTGGCAATAAAAGGAGTAATGAAAGAAAGAGTGGAATTCGGATCTATTAATTCATACACATCATGATAAAAAACTTTTAACATACCGATGATGACATCGGGCACCTCATCCACCCCTTACCTTCCTTGGAGAGTATAAAACCTATTTTTCCTTGGAGCACCCCCTTGTTGGCCTCCCTTTTCCCTTGGACCCGCATTAGCACCTTGGCCTTGAGGAAGACCATCTCTACCTATGTTTTGAGCATAAGGGCAATCAACAACCTTGTGACCCACTTCACCACAACCATAGCAAGCATTAGAGTTTCTCAAACAACAACCACTATGGTTTGTACTACAACATTGGCACATAGGAGTAGAGACTCCACCACCACCACCTTGGAACCTTGGATTATCATTAGAAAATATCTTATTAGGAGTATTGGAAGACCCATGCCCTTGGAACTTGTGGCCTTGAGGAAATCGACCACCCTTAGAACCTTGGAACCCACATTCAAATCGAGCCCTCTTGGATTCACCACTCCATATCTTTCTAAGTTCTTCCCCATCAAGTTGCTCAGCATATGTCATGAGCCGAAACGAATCCATATCATTCACTAGCATGGCCGCACGACACTCTTCAT
Source organism: Solanum ossicruentum (assembly GCA_025774065.1). Classification (NCBI taxonomy): domain Eukaryota; kingdom Viridiplantae; phylum Streptophyta; class Magnoliopsida; order Solanales; family Solanaceae; genus Solanum; species Solanum ossicruentum. The sequence goes on along the minus strand of JAOTQR010103318.1, from coordinate 3,749 downwards.
TAACCAAGTCAGACACTCTCGACCCTAGGATTGGCCACCAAATATGGAGCATACTTGGAAAACTTGATGAATGTGAGGGCATAATCCCTCACACTCATGGAAACTTTCTTAAGTTTCATAAACTCCATCATATTAGCCTCTCTTAGCTCGATAGGAAAGGACCAGTTATGGAATGTGGCTTTGAACTCCTCCCAAGGAATAGCATCATCATCTCTCTTCTCCAATTTCCATTGATTGAACCAAATTTGGGCCACACCTTTGAGTTGGTAGGCCACTAACTCCGTTTTCTCCTTCGAATTAACCCCCATGATAGATAGCACTTTATACACCTCATCGATGAACTCTTGGGGATCCTCTTTCAGCTTGGATCCATGGAACTCCAATAGGTTAATTCTTTTGAAATCCCTCACCCTTGAGGCCATAGTGGGTACATGAGGGGCTTGGGCTCCTTGTTTCATTTGGTTGCTCATAGCATGGGCAAACTTCGTAATAGCATCCCAGAACTCATCATGGGCTACCCCTTCCATCTTGAGAAGCTTGTGGAGTAAGATGGGTCAGTTGCTCCTCGGGTGTACAGGCTCTCCTTAGCCTTTTCATGGTATCGGCATGATCTAGAAGAGCAAAAAGAATTCATTAGGAGCAAATCTTTATCTTTACATCTAAAGCACAACATAGATGATGAAGAAGGGAAACATTTCCTAAAATGCCTCATAGCCTCCTATTCATAGTTGTGGCACGCTTCACAACCATGAATAAGACTCTAATCGATGTGGTGTATTGGATTTTTGAGGATCGTTAACAACCTAGTGCTCTGATACTAAGCTTGTTATGATCCAAGCCTAGGGCCAAGACGTGGCACGAAATAAGCCTCTTAGCATATCATTCACACTTTCTTAGTCACAGAAGCAAATAAACATCAGCAAGTGTCATAACTAAAAAGGGAAGTTGGACTAAGAGAAGTCTTTGATATCCATAAGAGCATAAAAGAGTCAAGCACATAGCATAATTACATCATAGTATCCAACAACACCTCTAACTTGGAATGGAGTGGGGCCAAGACACTTCCCAGGCTCACCCTCATAATAATAAGTATTCAACATAAGAAGGAGTCACAAAATAAGATGAAGTAAGTAGATATTGTCCTCAGAATTGAGGACTCGCCAAAGCTTTCTCCGAGAATCAAAGTAGACACTTGGAGGAGGATGATCAAAAGGAGCTCCAGTTCCTACATGGTGATATCATGTAGGCATAGTGCGTTAGTACATTTGAATGTACTAAGTATGAGAGATGCAATGCAACAAAGACATAAGCCAATATTCAAAGTGCATAATCATACGCAATGGAAATATAACTCAACATGGCATGCATGATTAGTTCTTGTAATAAAACAAGCTTGTAAAACATTCAGCTTTCATAGTACATAATATACGTGTGGGAAGAGACCGTAACCGACATAGACCAAGTGAGCTACTACTTGGAATCCAAGGTATGTCACCCCCTTTGCAAGGTGATTGAGGCATGTCACCCCCTTGACAAGGTGTGGTCTACTTGCCAAGGTAAACCATACATGATAATATGAATAGTTCAAGACATGTCACTCTTTTTCCCGACAAGGTGATTGAGGCATGTCACACCCCACCCCCCCCATAAGATGTGGTGTAACTAGATGGATCCACTAGAAACTATAAAGGGATATTATATAATCCTATGTGGCATAAATTTAGAGACTAAAGACTTTCTATAAGGACCCCTTAAGTCGAGCCCCTATCTTAACCCTCAATTGGTGCCAAGTCTAATCCCACGGAATAGTTGAAATAGTCATAGCTTGAATAACTTTTAAGAAACATGAAAAAATGATATGAGTAGCTCATAAACATGCTTGATCTCTATTAGTGAGCCTAACTTGAACATGAGAGTGGATGATAATCATACATGATCCCTTGCTTTAACATGAATGGCTCAGAAGAGTTAAAAATCTTGAAACGGGGCTAAACTTTATACATGCAACATCATGATACTTTTCATGAAATCAATATGTGCTTGAAAGCCTTTAATCATCATATAGCCACTTGAATTGTAAATCATGTGATAGATCATCAATAACTTGAGAATTCTTGTCATACCATTTTATCAAACACATGGTGGATTCATGATACTTGTTCAAAATATTCCAATTTAAGAGTGAAATAATATGAGTAAACTCAATGCAAATCAACCCACCAACATGTAGTAAAACCCTCATGTAGGGTACCTTGAAAGCTATCATAAAAGTTCATAATAATTCAGAGTTTCATCGCTCATAACATGCATAGTCTCAATAGACAAGTCAATTCATGAAATAAGCTTTAAATAGTCATGCATAATCAATCAATACTTATAAACCCCAACATTATTTATACTCATAATCCATAATATGAGATACTCATAGGTAATACAACTTGAAAACATGCAATTTTCATGAAAAGGGAAGGTTGGGCTCCATGGGTGAAAGAATCCATGGATAAAGACCCACATACCTTAAATCTTGAATTCCTTGAAGTAGACTTAGAGCTTGAAATGAGTCCTTTGAGTCCCAAAATTGAGCTAGAAATCCTTAGATTTAAATGAGAGAATTGGTAGAGTCTTAGAGAGGGTTTTATGAGTTATAAAGTTGAAAAATGACTAAGATATTAGTGATTTCATGTTTAAGTGGGCATGGGGCTATGATCCCAATGCCCTTGGGCGAAATAAAAAACCAAGAAAATTAATATACTGGTCCGCGCCCTAAGTGTCATGCGGACCAGACGTGGAGCAATATTTATACTAGTCCACACCTAGGCGCGTCGTGGCTTGGGGCGAACAGACACTAGACTATAAAAAATTAGCAAAAATTATTTTTTACTACGGGTCTTTTAAAATCCATTTTATACCTATTTCCCACTCAATTTTGCCCCTGATCGAGAATATGAAGTTTGATTTTTGAAATCACACATGAATTTTGAGATATATAGAAATAACAATTATGGGTCATTCTAAAATACATGTGGGGCATTTCAGGATATAAGGCGTGAAGCAGACTTGTCTCCCTACAAGTCATTTTTGTACGAAGTTCAATTTTCTCCTATTTTGACCAAGAAATGATTGTAGATAAAAATTGCACATAACTGAACCCTCTCCACAATGCGGAGAGTTCGTATACTTTTCTGCATAAGTAATTTCTTATGAAAAATTATTTATCTATACGATTGATCTAAAAATTGATAGAGACTATTTTCCCACATAATTTATCCTCCTGAACAAGAATCTGGCTTTGGATTATCCATAAGGATTACAGATAATACGACATGCAAGATACATTCATAAGGTCATATGAAGGCATTTTGAGAGGTGTTACACCTTGTCCCATAGTGTGCATCCTATAGAACCTATTGTTGCGAGGACCACCACCTTGTTGCACAGCTTGTGGCTTTTGGTCCACCTACACATCTTTACCATGCGGGTGACTACCCTTACCCTTATTCTGAGACTTGGGGCAATTGGCAGTTTTGTGACCTAGTTGGCTACATGCAAAACAACTTCTCGACTCCCAACAGCACACACCACCATGGCTCTTACCACACTTTTTGTATGTTGGCCAAGCTTGAGCATGGCCACCACTTTGTTGGCCCTTAGTATGTTGATACCAATCATTACTATGCCTTTGGTTGAAGGCATTCAAAGACCCTTGTTGTTGGAACCTTTGGTTTTGATGACCTCGGTTACCATCACCA
>JAOTQR010103300.1:0-28207 GCA_025774065.1 Solanum ossicruentum | reverse complement strand
TGTATGTATACATATGTATATATGTACACATATACATACATACATACATATACATACATACATACATACATATACATACATACATATATATATATACATATATACATATGTATACATACATGTATATGTATGTATGTATTAGCAAGTATTTTGAAGATAAAATGAGACAAAGGAAAAAGATATTTTACTGATATGTCTTCTTTATTGTTAAAAAACATCTACTTTTGTTTAATGATTCTATCTTTTTCCTTCTTTTTTTATTTTTGAATTAACAACTAGAAAGTTAAAATTTGCAGGACAAACAAGAGGGAAATTCAATTGTATAATGCTAGGGCATGTTCTTAATGAACACAAAATAATAAGTAATATATCTCAATTAGTGATTAAATCACGCACCGTTAAAAAATTGTATATATGAGTCTCTATGAGACTAATCGAGATGATTGATTGAGATGAGGAGTCTTATGAGCATTGAGTCTTGAAAGGAGTATCGAACACCTAAATGAGTAAGAGTAAGTCCAACTCGCACTCATTAACCATGTCGCCAAGCATAGATGAGGATTGAACCACTTCATCAGAGGTTCACTCTTGAGTTAAAAGTCCCTGAACGCAATAGAAGGCTTTAAAGACCAGATCCCTTGTGGATCCGAGCTGTTCTTTACTTGGCAAGTACGGAACGACTGTGACAACATCAATGGAATTGTTTTATAGTCACTGGCTAATAAGTGATTGTTGTCGGATAAGAAAAACTCCCAAATAGGTCCAACACTGATAGTACTCTGAGTTGGGTTGATTGGATGAGTTTGGATTGGTTTTTGATGAGTCATTTGTCTACTCTTTATTCTTGCTTTATATAGACATTTGGCATCCTGATTGAGTATCTTATGAGTTAATGTTATTCTATATTGTTCTGCCTATATCTATTTCATTTAGCCATTTTACATACTTGTACATTCCATGTACTGACGTCTATTTGAACTGCATCATTTTATGATGTAGAGGTAGGTATTAGAGATCGTCAACAGTCGCACCATTGAGAATCTTCGCAGTCAGCTGAGTTGGTGAGCCTCCCTACTTCGGAGGATCCTATTTTATTTTCATCTAGCTATTAGAGTCAAACATTAGAATAGCTTTATTATTTCTTGAGTTGAGGTAGCCATGGGCCTGTCATTGGTACCAATTGATAGTGGTAGACGCTTCATAGACTATAGTTGAGTTGTGACGTGGGATTTTGTTGAGCAAGTTTCTTCCATATTAGCCTATTTATTTGATATGATATTTGGTACTTAGAATGTCCACTACTTGTTATCTTAGTCTTCCACTGAATTTCCATATATGTTGAGTGAGTGAATGTAATGAGGCCAAGTGGTTCGCTTGGGGACTAGCAATAGTCTCTGGGTGCCTGCCATATCTAGAGTACCCTCCCAGGGTGTGACATGGTATCCTAAAGAGACTTTTGTTTTTAATGATTTTAAATTTTCAAATAAGACCTATTACAATGAAAATCAAAATTAAAATAACAAGATTAATTCTAAACATAACATTTAATGCCAAAATAATTTTAAAATAAATGAGAGAAGTTAAATAAGTTACATGTCTACAATATTAAAGCAATTAGATCTGTTGATTACTAGTCATTTAGTTGGGTTATTTATGTAACACCCTAAGTTATCCTAGCTAAGACCGGACCAAAAGTCGAGAGAAAAAATAAAAAACTGTACTAGGGTAAACTAGGTCTGCATTGCAAACCTGGGTTGAAGTTTTGGTGCAGGATACTTTTGAAAAAGAATTTGTGAACCAGAACAGTTATCGCCTTCCTTAAATGTGATCTATCAATTATTCATAAAATATTTTCATTGAAAGCAACTTTTTGGAAAAAAATTAACTGGAATAGAACAAGTCCACTTGCTTCTTAAACCCCCTCGTTTTAACACCAAACTTACCCTAATATTATTAACCTACATTCAATTTCCCTAAAATACATGTACGTTAATTTGAGAACATAATAGAAAGAAATCAAGAGACTAGGGTTAGAGCAAAATCCTTTTAACGCTTTTAGGATAACGTTCGTTTAACAAGTGTGTAAGAACTCCAAACTTCGAAATAAGATTGTTTTAGTATCTAAACACCCCTTATTTCACCCAATAGAATCTTTAGTTTAGTTAAAGTCCTCTTTTCCTATTCCAACTATATGCATATTATGCCTTGTATTGAATCATTATATTTTTTGTAACTATTATAATGTGAACTTGAGTAGAAATTCCATGAATTTAATTTTAGATTTATATGAACTTTCAAGATATTATGATATCTATCTAGTTCTCTATATTTGGGTTGAAATAGAACAGTATTTCAAATTATGTCTTGAACAAGAGATGAGTAGGAAGATGATAATCTTATTTCAGTGTGTGAGTACCTTTAACACCTATTTTGATATTAAGTTGAGAAATGCTTTTTATATCTTATGCATCCATGAGATTGAGATTGTAATATCTATTGAGATAAAATAGATGAAAAATATTAATATGAACTGAATTTAAAAGAGACTAAGTGAGCATGAGCAAGTTTACATATTTGAGCATGAGCATAATAGAATATAATCTGAGAATAGTATAGAGCATCGATTTTGGTAAGAGAAATAATAACTCAAATCGCATAAACTACGTAGTCAATGTAGGATAGGATCATACAAATTAGTACGACTCCTCACTTGCTTCTGCGAAGGCCTATTAAATATATCCATACGTTAAGTTAATCCTTTACTATGGTAAGGTATGAGATGAATCTGACAATGTGGGAAAGACATTGTATTATTATGAAGCTCATAGTGATGGTTGGTGGTTAGAGAAGCTCCCTAAGTTCCAATACTGTATTTAATTCATACCTCTAGTTGCATCCTTTATTGCATTAAAATAGTCACTCTAATTACATTCCGTACTTCTATTACTGAGCAAAGTTGGGTCAAGTCTCCTATTTTGAGTTCCTTTTGGCCCTTTTATATGCTTATACATTTCATACACTTGTTAGGACCCAAGGGTGTGATGGTGTCCACTTAGCCCACCAATGTGAGTCAGCCCAACACCTAGTAATCCAACATAGTAATAATAGCAGAAGATAAACAGCTAAATAAGATAGGTAAACATACTAAATCAAAACTAAAACCTTCCCAAGACTGGTGTCACATGTACAAGCCTTTAAATACAGAATTCTCAAATGAAATACATGTCTCAAATATTTATTCCTCAAATAGAACAAAACTTATAAAAAGGAAATAGGATCTTTGAAACTAGCTGAGGATATAGGTAGCTAGCTCACGAATAATTTGGAAGCTTAATCCACAAAAAAGAAGTCTAGCAGGGTGGACCGAGCTCACAACGTACAAAAATGTAGCAAGGGGTGAGCACCAAACAATAGGGTACTCGACATATGGTTCTAACCTAAAGTAAAGCAATAAAGAACACAAGTACTTCTCAACACCAAACCACATACCACTGAACTACAATCCTGCACTCAGATAAGTCCCAGCACAATATAATATGCATTTCACAATAAAATAGATATACTCATCACCTGACATAATATCTCCAACTCTCTCTCTCTCTCTCTCTCTCTCTCTCACACACACACACACACATAAACACACACACACACACACACACACACACACACACACATATATGGAGAGAGATAGGTCTAACAGTTACACGAGTCAATTACACAGTAAGTCTATAATTTCCTAAGTAAAATAATAGTAATGCCAAAAAGATGTGATATGAGATGGAGAAGATGCCATGATATGTAAATGATGCGATGCAGTGTCACATAATCATAATGCATGGGTATCCTATGATACATATCCATCGATTGCATCAGATCGAAACCTATAGGGACACACAAGGACTATGTATCCGTGAACATTACTCGCAAAGACCTCAGTCAATGCTCACCCATGCGGAAATGACCCAGGACCCATCTGTGAATAACCTCGAACCATTGACAGTTTACCTCGGCTTGACCAGTAGAGAGCTTTGTCACCAACCCACATGTTTCTTTACTTATCTCTCTGCCGTAGCCATCACAAGTATCAAATGCACAGATAATAGAGGATGCAAAATGCATGATTTCAGTGATATCATAGTGCCAATACCATAATGATCTCAGTATTGTCCAAGTATCAATGTCATCAATGCCTTAGTAGTATCACAATATAAGATTAATCTCAACATCAAAATTAAACAACCCACAAGATCATACATATATATGTAACAAAAATCCACAATTAATCCACACACTAATAAATCACTATATAGGCAATTATTCAAATCGTATCTCATGATCAAAGTCTAACATGATATAATTGTACCCTAAAGTACTCTATAGCATGCACAAAGAAGAATACAAGTTTCAATCATGCTTAACAATAGGTTAGAAGTCCACTTGCCATAGATAACGTCCCGAATCAAGTTAAATCTGAAGCTTCCCCTTTCGACGGTACTCCAAATCACCACAATCTATTCAAATTCACACCATGATTCCATGCTCATTTTCTATTCCATCTAATTGATTCAAAAGAATACCGGATTTTCATGAGGGATGTCATGGAAGTGTCAGATTCCAATTTTGATGCATATTTTGAGGTAAAATCTCTATTTTTCACTGGTTGTATTTGGATATGAGTGAAAAATTTACATTGCAATATTTCGATCATTTCTCAACATAATTAAGTCAAATTCTTGTCTAAATTATTCTATTTTCCAAGAGTAACATTATGGTATGCTTGGATCTTGTTAATTTGGTTGTATTTTTCTGGATTTTGATTGAGAAATTATGTATGAAATATTTTTCCGATAAGAAATACAACTTCATTTTTGAGTCATTTCTCTGTCTTTTAAGGTTTGTTTTGGGCTCTATTTCTGGATATGGGCTTGGAGTGACGTAGGGATATTTTTATGGGGTTAGTTTTGTATTTTGAGTGTGAGCCCCATTTCCCTATTTTTAGTTGTGATTGATGTAATTTCACCTGTTTCCTAAGATTTAATAGCCAAATCAGCCATAATGACCTTGTGACTTATGTTTTGAGAGTTGAGTAGTGTAGGAGATGATAAGAAAGAGAACAACTTTGGTGGGTTAATAAGGAAAACAAGGGATCACTTTCCGAGTAGGCTAGATTTTCTTTACGTCTATACTAAGTTGAAGTGTGTAGCGAGAGACCATTTGATGTTGGAGGTCCCTAATTGTAACACCCCTTAAATTCCTCCTATCTGATTTGATGACAATGCACAAATGATGTTGAGGTGGTAATGAGAAAATACTGAGAAAAGGTAAAGGATCGAACCTACGAGGGTTACTATGAGTTGTAGAGGGAGATTATGACCCGTAGGAAGGGTCTCGTAGAGAATTTTAGCAACTTAGAATTTCAGGACCCTTTAGGTACGAGGTAGGATTATGACTCGTAAAGAGCACTATGACTCATAAAGGATAGTTTCATGGCTAGTTACAATGTTTCATATTTCAAGGCCTTTGCAGCTACAAGGGGCTAGTTACAACTCGTAGTGAGGACTTTGAGTCATAACAGAGAGGGTTTCGTAAAGGCTTCCCGTGATTCAATATTATGAGACTTCTTTCCTACGAGAAACAGTTACGACTGGTAGTAAGGAGGACAACGAGTCATAGACAGGGTGTCATAGGTCCTGTCGATAGAGTTTAAGAGGGACATTTTTGTCCATTCCGGTTCCTTTTCCATTAAACCCTTCACAATTTTATGCTTGTATAAAGCCTTAAGATGAACCCTAAGGCCATTCAATCCTTATTCCACACTTGGATCTTCTTGAAAACAAAGGGGAGAGAAGAAAAGAGCTAGGGTTTTGCAATCAAGCAAAAGATTTAGGCGAGGATCAATTATTCTTATTCCAGGTATGTATGGCTTATCAAAGTGTGGATTTCTTTCTTCACAATCCCTTTCTATTATCTTGAGTCAATATTTGAGAAGAGTTAAGATTTTTGAGAAATTTCTCCTATTTTGATACTATATTTTTATATTCACCATGAGGTCCTATGTTATTATATGAGAAAATCTCTATATTGCATGAGTATTGACATGAGATTTTTACATGTATTTTATACTTGGCTACATGAGTCTTACAATCGCATGATTTATGAAATTCTCTGCATACTAATGAGATTGAGGTTGAGGTTGAGATTGAGTACATGAGTTGAGTAATTTGAGCATGATTGAGCATGAGATATATGTTGCATTTATGGCACTTACATTACTATGTATGATATCTTACTTGTGTTATATGATGAATAAATTGATGAGTCTAAATGACCATATTGAGTTCAGTCAAGTTTGATTTCTTGCATTAATTGATCTATTGAGATTGATGAGTTGAAACTGATAAGATGATTGATGATTTGAGACTTATGTTTTGAGATTGATGAGTTTACCGAGGTCTCGTAGAAAGCATGACTCAATTTGGATGATAGCTTACAAGATGACTAAGTCTGCTCAGTTTTTGGTAGTCAAGATTACTGACACCACGGAGGATTATGCCCAGTTATATATAAGGGAAATCGTCAGATTGCATGGAGTAGCCTTATCTATTATCTCATTAGAAGAGTTGAATTCACTATCCAGTTTTGGTGATCTTTTTAGAAAGTTTTGGGTATGATGGTTCTCTTTAGCACAACTTTCCACTCTCATACTGATGGCTAGGAAGAGCACACTATTCAGACCTTAGAGGATATGTTGAGAGCTATGCCACTTACTTTAAAGGAAATTGGGATGATCACTTGCCTTTGATTGAGTTTTCTTGCAACAATAACTTCCATTCAAGTTTTTAGATGGCCCCATGTGAGACACTTTATGGGAGGAGGTGTAGGTCGCTGATTGGATGGTTTGAAGTGGTTGAAGAAGAGTTGATTTGTCTAGACTTGGTTCTTCAAGATATGGAAAGGGTGATGATTATTTGAGAGAGGTTGAGGACTGCAAAGGGTAGACAGAAGTCCTATACAGATGTTAGAAGGAAAGACTTAGAGTTTGAGGTCAATGATTGGGTGTACTTGAAAGTGTCGCCCATGAAGGATGTGATGAGATTCAGAAAGAAAGGGAAGTTGAGCTTAAGGTATATTGGACCTTATCAGATCATAAAGAGAGTGAGCAATATGGAATATGAGTTAGAGCAACCATTAGAGTTAGAGGCTATCCACCCAGTTTTCCATATTTCCATTCTCAAGAAGTGTTTGGGAGATCTACAGTTGGTTGTGCCTATTGAAAGTATTGGAGTGAGAGACAGCTGAGTTTTGAAGAGATTCCTATCCAAATCCTTGATTGTCAGGTTCACAAGTTGAGAACTAAAGAGGTTGTATCCGTTAAAGTATTGTGGAGGAACCAATTCGTAGAGGAAGTTACTTAGGAGGAAGAGGAGGACATGAAGGTCAGATATCCCTAATTATTCTTGCCTGTTGATGATAGGAGAGCTAAAGGTAAGTACTTCCCCTCTAAATTCTTAGCTTTCCATTCCTTGAGTCTCCTTTCATTTTGCATATGATAGATGATAGAGTTCTAGAGTCCAAGTGAGGATTAATGTGATTTGATGAGTATTTGACTTCATTACTTGCTAATTCCTAATTTGTTGATTGCATAAGTGTGATGAGAGCTGGCTGATTATTAGAGTCCATAGCGAGATCTGTACATTAATCTAAATCCTACCTTTCTCTTTATTTGAGAAAGAATGATCCGAAGGGTGAGATAATGTAACACCCCTTGAATTACTCCTATCTGATTTGGATGAGCATGCACAGATGATGTTGAGGTCCTAATGAGAAGAATCAAAGAAAAAGCTGAAGGATTAAACCTTTGAGGGTCACTACGAGTCATAGAGGGGGATTACGACTCGTACAGAGTGGTCTCGTAGAGATTTTCAACAACTTAGAATTTCAGGACACTTTAGATACAAGGTTGGGTTATAACTCATAAAGAGCATTATGACTCGTAGTGGATGGTTTCGTGGCTGGTTCAAGTGTTTCACATTTTAGGACCTTTGCAGCTACGAGGGGCCAGTTATGACTTATAATGAGGACTATGACTCGTACTAGAGGGGTTTCTTAAAGGCTTCCAGGGTTTCAAGATTTTGAGACTTCCTTTCTACGAGGAGAAGTAATGACTCATAGTGTGGACTAAGAGTCATAGATGGGGTTTCGTAGGCCCTGTCGTTAGATTTTAAGATGGACATTTTTGTCCATTCCGATCCCTTTTCCATTAAATCCTTCATGATTTTAAGCTTGTATAAAGCCTTGAGATGAACCCTAAGGACATTCATTCCTTATTCCATACTTGGATTTCCTTGAGAACAAAGAGTAGAGAAGAAAAAAGCTAGGGTTTTGTAATCCAACGACAAGATTTGGGGAAGGATCGATTATTCTTTGATTTCAAAGTATGTAATGCTTTCCAAAGTGTGGATTCCTTTCTTCACATGTCCTTTCCATAGCAAGATTTGAGAAGAGTTGAGATTATTGAGAAATTTCTCCTATTTTGATACTATATTCTTGTATTCACCATGAGGCCCTATGTTATTACATGAGAAGTTTCTATATTACATGTGTATTGACATAAGATTTGTACATATATGTTATACTTGGCTACATGAGTCTTACAATTGCAATGATTTATGAAGTTTTGTGCATACCAATGAGATTGAAGTTGAGGTTGAGATTGAGTGCATGAGTTGAGTAGTTTGAGCATGATTGAGCATGAGATGTATGTTACAATAATGGCACTTACATTACTACACATGATATCTTACTAGCATTACATGATGAGTAAATTGATGAGTCTAACTGACTGTATTAAGCTGCGTCAAGTTTGATTTCTTGCATTGATTAATGAGTTGAGACTTATGAGATTATTGATGAGTTGAGACTGATGAGTTGAGATTAATGAGATGATTGATGAGTTGAGCATATTTTATTCTTGGGAGGAGTATCAAGCACCAAGTGGGGAACAAGTAAATGTCTACTTTAACCCACAAAACTATATTGCCAGCATTGGATAGTCGTTATAGTTAGCCTGACGACTCTTGTCCCGCCAGTGGACATATATTTTGGATCCAAGAGAGAGTTGATCGCCCTTTTCCATGGAAAGTTAAGGTTAGGCATGCCAACAATGCTGATTCGTTGTGCATCACCTAATTAAAGGTGGTGGCATGAGAATGTCGGTTAAGAGAAATTCCCAAGCAACATTAAATGAACACAAGATTTCAAAATGAGTCTATTTTACTGATATTTCTTAAAAAGCATGATTTACTCTAAACTTGCATAAATAGATTTAAGCATGAGCATTGAGTCATGGTGAGTGAGTCGAGCCTTACTTTTCTTGAGCTATTTTACATACTAGTATATTCCATGTACTGATGTCAATTTTGGGCCTACATCTTTTTATGATGCAGATACAGCAGATAGTGGATCTTATCATGCACACCGTTGAGGCCCAAACTCAGTACATTCTTAGAGTTGATGAGCCTTCCTTGTTCTCTAGAGGATCCCTTGTTTATGAGCTGGATTTAGTCTATCTTTTTCTTTGATTGGGGGTGTTCATGGCCTGTCATGACACCATCTAGACTACTGAGTAGAGGTTTCATAGACTATGAGTATAAAGTATGGAGTTGATGTATCTAAACTTACTTCTAATTTGAAAACTATGATATATTAGAGATATGCCTTCTATCTTCATATGAGGTCCTTCTTTATTGATCTACTCTTCCGCTGTTGAGTGTGGTGTGACGATGGGGCCAAGTGGTTCTCCTGAAGGATCAGTAATGGTTCTTCATGTGCTGGCTAAGCTTAAGGGTATCCTCCCAGGGCATGACAAACATGGTATCAAAGCACAGAGTTCAGAAGTCCTTGGGAGTCTATGAAACCGTGCCTAGTATAATCTTGTTTAAGAGTGTGTTGTGCACCACACTTCATAAACGATAGGCTGTAGGACATTAGGAATTGTTATCCTTTTCTTGTGATTTGAGTTCGTGCGATAGAGTTCAAAACTCTATAAAATTCCTTTTCTAATTCGTGCATTACACAATTGCAGATCATGCCTCCTAGATGTACAAAAGCCCACAGGAATGCTTCAGCTCGCATTTTTTAGAACCCTACTCCAGAGATTCCTCCTCAAGTGGAGGCAAGGGGTCGAAGTTAACCGCTCAGGACTGCTGGTGCTCCTGTGACACCTACAACTCCATCTGCTCCTACTTTAGAGGCTGACTTTTGAGGATCCATTGCTTTGCTCACTTAGTTGGTAGCTGCCCAGAATGGCAACTAGGGTTCACTAGCCCTTAGTTTTATCTCTCACGAGTACATAACTGCCTCTAGACTGAGAAACATGTTGAGGATGAACCCACCAGTTTACACTAGGTCCAACGTTGAGGAGGACCCTTAAAATTTCGTTGATACGATATGGAAGGTGCTAAAGACTATGCGCGCATGTGACACCTAGTGAAATTACCAAAATATCCATAGAAAGGAACCATGCATGTAACACACCTTCCCATACTCCATTCGCAAATCCGAGATCGAATTTTTGATCAACGCAAAAAATTGAGTGGGAAGATTGGAAAAACCTAACTTTAGAGCAACCGAGTCAAAATAAAATTTTTGCTAATTAATTCTGGACAGTGAGGGTCTGCGTCCAGGGCGTGATGCGCTAGGGACGCAGAACCACACTTAAGTTTTCTTTCAGGTTTTCGACAGGAAGCTCGAATTCGCGAAAAATAGCAAAAATACTCATGTCCTCGACGCAAACATGTATCTATTAGGTTTCTTTTTCTTTTATTTATAGAAGGGTAGTTTCAATATTTTCCATCCTCCTTAACCCTTATTTAATCGGTTTTCACCCAATTAATTTATAAAGATGCATTAACTTCTTTATTAATGTTAGAACAATTTTAAGAAAACTCAAAGCGTAGAACCAAGAACCCAGCTAAGGCTTTCAAGAATCTATTCACTTCTTCAAAGAACTAATTCCTCAGGTATATAAGGCCCTCTAAAGATTATCCTATTATTATTTTAGTATCTAAAATCCCCAAGGTCTACCCAAGATCATGTTTACATTGTGAAATCAAGATTTCCTCCAGTACTAGTTAATTTCATCTAAAGGTTGTTCATGTATTATTCTTGATACAAAATTATGTCTTTTACTGATTTTAGCACGAGGTTAAACTATTGAACAAGATTTATAGTTGCTGTTATATTCATGAGGATTTTTATCTATTTTAAGAAAAGAAAAACTAGCATATGCACAGTATTAGGATTTGTTTCCAAATTACTTAAATTCTATGCTTGGATGCTAATTGAGAATAAAGATAAGATTCTTAAAACACTTTGTGTTATTACAAATTCAGTTAAAGAGAATGAGATGAGTTTAGCAAAGTTTAAGAAAAGCTAAAGTAGGCTAAGTCCCAAGAGATAAAGAAGGCATTATGAGAAGTTTTACTCTTTAAGTTCTGAGCATTATAAAAGTATTTTGATAGTAGTATTGAGCATCGATATGAGTGAGAGTATAATTAATAACTTGAACTCATAAACTACGTAGGCAGCATAGAATAGGATTACACCAACGTGCAACTCTTCACTTGCCATTGAGATGGCCAAGTTTTGGGATGGATCCGCTCCCCTAGTTTTTATGCCTTACCCCAGCAAAGTACGAGATGGCTCTGGCAGCGTGGGCAAGATGCTGTATCACCACGAAGATCATGTGGTGGTTGTCGGTTAGAGAAACTCCCCAAGTTAAAGTAAGATATGTTTACATATACGTTTTCAGCACACAGAGTATTTGTTACTTATGTCATTTTATGTTGAAATATGAAATATTTTACTTTGAGAAATGTTGTATCACTCTGAGTTTCCATTTTGGCCATTTTAGATATCATACATTCCACGTACTGACGTCCTTAGGACACACATTATTTTATGATGTAGACGCAGGTGACAGAGTCCCTCAGCAACCACTCCGTTGAGGATCAACCACTTTCTCAGCTATTGGTAAGGCCTCTTCTCAGTCTGAGGCTTGGAGTTGTCTATATATTCCCTTGTAGTATTTTATTCAGTTGTGGATATTTTGGGGCATGTCCCAGTAGTCTTTTAGATTATTCTAGTTAGAGGTCCCATAGACTATGTGTCAAGTAGTTCAGTTCTCATTTATGTAAGTTATTATTGAGATATTTCTCATTTCAGTTTATTCAGACAGTTTGATAGTCTTAGCTTGTTATTTTGAAGCTTTTCCATGATTGTTTGAGTCTTCCACTGAGTAAGTAGCCAAACCAAGTGGTTCACTTGGGACCAGAAATGGTTCTGGGTGCCGTCTATGCCTAGGGTATAAACTCGGGGCATGACAAACTTGGTATTAGAGCCCAGAGTTCTAGAGTCCTAGGGAGTCTAGGGAACCGTGTCTAGTAGAGTCCGTATTATGGGTCTGAAGTGCGCCACATCTATGATGGGGAGGCTACAGGGCATTAGGAAGTGTTAGTATCTCTATTGTTATTTCCTTTCGTGCTTTAGAGTTTACCTTTGTTAAGTGTTATTTCCTTTCGTGCTTTGGAGTTTACCTTTGTTAAGTCCCTCCTAACTCATGCGGTCACGCCGTGATTTTCATATCATGCCTCCATGCAAAGCTGACAAACCAGTGAGGGGTAGAGGGCACCCAACAAGGAGACATGCCAACCAGCCTGGCCCAATTCTTGAGGGACCTAGAGGTCCAGGTATGCTTGTCGAGAAACTATAACAAACAGACATTTATAATGCAGCCATCCAGACTTTGGCATAGGGAGGTCGCCAGGGAGATGGTAGGAATGATGGATCGGATACCACTAGGGTTCCTGAGTTTCTGAGGATGAACCCACCTAAATTCATGGGGTCTAATGTGAAAGAGGATTATGAGAACTTTATTGAGGATCTCCAGAAAGTGTTTTAGGTCATGCACATATGTGATGCAGAGTGGGTTGAGTTGGTTGCCTACTAGCTCAAAGGAGTAGCTAGACTCTGGTTTGATCGATGGGAAGGAGACAGGGCAAAAGGGGCGCTATCTTTGAGTTAGGCGGTGTTTAAGGACCTTTGTGGGACAGTACTTCCCTATGGAGTTGAGGCAGAATAAGGCGAGAGAATTTCTGAATCTGAAGTAACAAAATATGAGTGTGGAGGAGTATAACCTCAAGTTTACTAAGCTATCCCTTTACGCTCTAACTATGGTGGCAGACATGCGTACTAGGATGGAACTGCTCGTGTTAGGACTCTTTCGGATGACTAAGAGAGAGGGTAGGAATGCTATACTGATTGAGGACATGGACATATCTCTCTTGATGACTTATGTGCAATAGGTAGAGAAGGAGAAAATGTAGGTTAGGGAAGAGTTCAGGAGCAAAAGGGCCAAGATATCAGGCCAAGAGACAGGTAAGACGGGAGCTGGATGTGGAAATCACTCATCCTTTCAGCCTATGATATATAGACCAGTACCTTCATTTGCTAGTACACCTACACCAAGGGCCAGGAATGAGTAGGGATCCTAGAACCATAGGTTCCTGGGTAGCTAGTCACAGGGTAGCATAGCTCAAGAATTGACTCATTATCCTGTTTGTGGTAAGTGTGGCAGATCTCATCCAGGAGAGTGCCTTATAGGCACAAATGGTTGTTTTAAATACGGTCAAGTGTGGTATTTCTTGAAGGATTGTCCTATGGGGGGGGCAGAACATGAGAGATAATAGATCACAATCATTTTCATTAACACCACAGGGCAAGCCGATGCACAGGGGCACTACATCAGGAGCAAGCGGGGGCACAAACCGCTTATATATTATGGCCACTAGATAGGAGCAAGAGAACTCACCAGATGTGGCTAGCTGTATTCTCAAAATCTTTAATTATGATGTCTATGAATTGTTAGACCTAGGTGCCACATTGTCATTTGTTACTCCCTATGTAACTGTGAAGTTTGGGGTCAGGCCAAAATGTCTTCTTGAGACTTTTAGTATTTCCACAGCTACTAGAGAGTTCATCCTAGCCCATCGAATTTATAGGGGTTTCTTGGTATCAATTTATAATAAGAAAATTGTAGCTGATTTGGTTGAGCTAGACATGGTTGATTTCGATGTCATCCTAGGAATAGATTGGCTCATGTTGGTTATTCCTCCATAGATTGCAGAACCAGGGTTGTCAAATTTCAATTTCCTAATGAACCAGTCTTAGAGTGGAGGGGTAGCTTAGTTTTTCCAAAGAGTCGGTTTGTCTCATATCTCAAATCTTGAAAGTTAATTTCTAAAGGGTGAATAGACCACTCTTGTGCCGAGGAACCATCTCTTTAGTCTGTCCCAGTTGTGAATGAGTTCCCAGAAGTCATTCTTGAGGATCTCCTCGGAGTCCCCCATGATAGGATGATAGACTTTCGGATAGATACTCTCGTAGATACTCAGCCCATATCCATTCCTCCATACCGTATGGCTCCTTCGGAGCTAAAAAAGTTGACGTTTTAGTTAAACAATCTCTTAGATAAGGGTTTCATTATACCAAGCGTATCACCTTGGGGTGCTCCAGTTCTCTTCATATGTAAAAAGGATGATTCTCTTCGAATGTGCATAGATTACCGTCAGTTGAATAAGGTCACTATCAAGAATAAGTATCCTATTACCAGAATTGATGAACTATTCGACCAATTTCAGGGTGCTACTTCTTTCTCCAAGATAGACCTCAGGTTTTGGAAACATCAACTTAACGTTAGATAAAGATATATTCCTAAGACAGCTTTCAGAAACCGTTATGGTCATTATGAGTTCTTGGTCATATCTTTTGGACTGACAAATGCACTACCAGCTTTCATGGATCTTATGAATAGGGTGTTGAGGTCGTACCTAGGTATGTTCCTTATTGTGTTCATAGATGACATCCTAATCTATTCTCGTAACAAGGAAGAGCATGCTGACCATATTAGGATTATCCTTCAGACCCTTAAGGATCAACAACTATATGCGTAATTTTCCAAATATGAGTTCAGGAGGGCATCCATGGCGTTTTTGGGGCATGTTGTATCTGGTGAAGGTATTCAAGTTGACTCCCAAAAGATTGAGGCAGTAAAGAATTGGCCAAGGCCCACAACTCCAACAGAGATAAGGAGTTTCTTGGGCTTAGCAGGTTACTACAGATGATTTGTAGATGGATTTTCTTCTATCTCAGCTCCTTTGACTTAGCTCATTCAGAAGAAGGTTAAGTTCAGATGGTCAGAAGCTTATAAGAAGAGTTTCCAAGAGTTCAAAACCAGGCTGACTATAGCCCCAGTCTTATCCATACCCAAATGAGCTGATGGCTTTGTGGTATATTGCGATCTTCCAGAGTTGGGTTGGGATGCGTATTGATGCAGAGAGGCAAGGTGATAGCATATGCCTCCAGACAACTTAAGACTCATGAGAAGAATTACCCAACTCCTGATCTTGAGCTTGCTATTGTGGTATTTTCTCTAAAGATTTCTGAGACATTATCTTTATGGTGGGCACATAGATTTATTTACGAACCACAAGAGCTAGCAGTATGTATTCAGCCAGAAGGAGCTCAATTTGAAGCAGTGGAGGTAGTTGGAGGTGTTGAAAGACTATGACATGAGCATCCTTTATCACCCATGTAATGATAATGTAGTTGATGATGACCATGGGGAGCACTTCTTATGTTGAGGACGAAAAGAAAGAATTGGCCAAGGAGGTGCATAGACTAGCCTGTTTGGGGTTGCAAATTGAAGATTTCGACGAAGGTGGTGCTATTATAAGAACTGGGGCAGAGTCATCATTGATGGTGGAGGTGAAAGAACAGCAAGATAGGGATCCTATCCTTCATCAATTGAAAGAAGATATTGAGAAACAGAAAGTGTTAGTATTTGCAAAAAGGGGAGATGGGGTTTTAAGATACCAAGGCAAGTTATGCATGCAAGTGTCGATGGCTTTAGAGATAGGATCTTAGGTTGAGGCTCACAATACTCTATTCACCCAGGGGAAACAAAAATGTATGGAGATTTACAAGAAGTTTATTGGTGGGGTGGTGTGAAGAGGGACATTGCAGAGTTTGTGTCTGGATGCTCATATTACCATCAATTTAAGGTAGAGCACCAAAGACCTTGTGGTCTGGCCTATCATTTTGAAATTCCAAAATGGAAGTGGGAAATAATTAACATTTACTTTGTGATAGGTTTACCTTGACCCTGTAGATAACATGATTCAATATGGGTGATAGTAGACAGAATGACCAAGTCAGTTGGCTATCTACTTATCAAGATGACTGATACAACTGAGGATTATGCCAGACTTTCTCTTAAAGAGATTGTTAGGCTGCACGGGGTCCCTATATCCAACATTTCAAATAGAGGAGCTCAGTTCACAGCGTCATTTATGAAGTCCTTTCAAAAAAGGTCTTGGTACAAAAGTGAATATTAGTACAACTTTGCATCCACAGACAGATAGGCAAGCGAAACGAACCATACAAACACTTGAGGCTATTTTGAGGGCGTGCGTGATAGATTTTAAAGGTAATTGTGATGAGTACTTACCCTTGATTGAGTTTTCCTATAATAACAGTTTTCAAGATAACATACAGATAGCACAGTATGAGGCCCTTTATGGGAGAAGGTGTAGATCACCCATTTAGTGGTTTAAAGTTGGTGAGGCGTGATTGAGAGGACCTGACCTAGTCCACCAGGCGATGAAAAAGGTGAAAGTTATCCAGGAATGTCTAAAGACAGCCTAGAATCGATAAAAGTCTTACATTGATGTTAGGAGGAGAGATTTGGAATTTGAGGTGGGTGATTGGGTGTACCTGAAGGTATCACTGATGAAAGGTGTCATAAGATTCAGGAAAAAGGGGAAGCTCAGTCCATGATATATTTGTCCTTACCATATTTCGAGAAGGGTTGGTAGTGTTGCATACAAGTTAGAGTTGAAGGCTATACATTCGGTATTCCATATTTCCATGCTCAAGAAATGCTTGAAAGGTCCCTTTCTAGTTGTCCTTGTTGAAAGTGTTGGGATAAAAGATAATTTATCCTATGAAGAAGTCCCGCTGCAGATACTACACCGACAGGTTCGCAAAATTGAGGACCAAGGAGATTGCTTCAGTAAAGGTATTGTGGAGAAACCAATTCGTTGAAGAAGCCACATGGAAGGCAGAGGAAGATATGAAGGCCAAATATCCACACTTGTTCATTGGCCTAAATGAGGATCTCCAAGGTAAAATTTATAAATGATTTCTAAGACTTACACTTGTTTAACTTCAGTAGCCTTGAGCCAATTTTTTTGCGTATCATTATCATTCGAGGACACATGATCCCAAAGGGAAGATATTGTGACACTCGGAGAAATTACCAAAATAACCCTAGAAAGGAACCATGCGCATGACATGTCTTCACATGCTCCATTCGCAAATTTGAGACTGGATTTGCAATTTACACGAAAATTAAGTGGGAAAGTGGTAAAAACCTAATTTTGGAGTGACTGAGTCAAAATAAAATTTTTGATAATTGATTCCGGACGATGAGGGTCTGCACCCAGGGCGCAACGCACCTGGGATGCGAAACCACACTTAAGTTTTCTTTCAAGTTTTGACGAGAAGCTGGAATTCGTGAAAAATAGTAAAAACAGACATGTCCGTACCCCTGGCACAACGCGAACATGTTTTATCAGATATGTTTCTTTTTCTTTTATTTAAGGAAGGGTATTTCCAACTTTTTACACTCTCCTTAATCCTTATTTAGTCGGTTTTCAGCCAATTAATTCATAAAAACACACCACCCTCTTCATTAAAGTTAGAATAATTTCAAGAAAATCCAAAGCGTAGAACTAAGAACCCATCTAGGGCTTTCAAGAATCTCTTCAATTCTCACAAGGACTCATTCCTCAGGTATGTAAAGCTCTCTAAAGATTATCCTATAATTATTTTAGAATATAAAATCCCCATGTTCTACCCAAGATCATGTTTACAATGTGAAATCAAGATTTCGTCTAGTACTAGTTAATTTCATGTAAAGGTTGTTCATGCATTCTCCTTGATGCAAAATCATGTCTTTTACTGATTTTAGCATGAGGTTAATCTATTGAACAAGATTTACAACTACTGTTATATTCATGAGGATCTTCTATCTATTTCAAGAAACTAGCATATGCACAGTTTTGGGCTAAGTTTACAAAGTATTTAAGTTCTATGCTTGCACGCTAATTAAGAATAAAGATAAGATTTTTAAAATACTTTGTGTTGATATAAATTCAGTAAAAGAGAATGAGATGAGTTTAGCAAAGTTTAAGAAAAGCTAAAGCGGCTTAAGTCCCAAAAGATTAAGAAGGCATTTTGAGAAGTCTTACTCTTTAAGTTCTAAGCATTACAAAGGTATTTTAGGAGTAGTATTGAGCACTGATTTGAGTGAGAGCAGAATTAATAACTTGAACTCATAAACTACATAGCCAGTGTAGGATAGGATTGTATCAAGGTACAACTCCTCTTTTGCCACTGAGATGGCCCAGTTTTTGAATGGATCTACTTCCCTATTTTTCGTCCCCTACCCCGCCAAAGTACGGGATGCCTTTGGAAGCGTGGGCAAGATGATGTATCACCACGAAGATCATAATGGTGGTTGTCAAGAAACTCCCCTAGTTAAAGAAAGTTATGTTTACATACAGATTTTCAACATGTTTAATATTGGAATAAAGAGTTTTTATTACTTATGTCATTTTATGTTGAGATATGACTTATTTTACTTTGAGAAATATTGCATCACTCTAAGTTTCCATTTTGGCCATTTTACATGCCTTACATTCCACGCACTGACGTCCTTTGACCTATATCATTTTATGATGCAGACGCAGGTGACAGTGTCCCTCAACAGCTGCTCCGTTGAGGATCAAACACCTACTCAGCTATTGGTGAGGCCTCTTCTCAATCTGAGGCTTGGAGTTATCTATGTTTTTCACTTGTTGTATTTTATTCAATTGTGGCTACTTTGGGTCCTGTCTTGGTAGTGTTAAGATTATTCTAGTTAGAAGTTCCATAGACAATGCGTCAAGTACTTCAGTTCTTGTTTATTTTAGTTATTATTGAGATATTTCTCATTTTAGTTTATTTAGACAATTTTATAATCTTAGCTTGTTATTTTGAAGCCTAGCAATGATCATTTGAGTCTTCCACTGAGTAAGTAGCCAGGCCAAGTGATTCTCTTGGGACCAAAAATGATTTTGGGTGCCTACCATTCCTAAGGTGTGAATTCGAGGCGTGACAATGCGACTGACACTGAGGGAGTTGAGCTTATTACGTACCAATTCAAAGCTATGACCAATGTTTTGTACAACCAGTGGGAAGAGGGTCGAGGTGATGATGTTGTGCCCGCTGTTTGCGATGAGTTTGAGAGTGCCTTTCTCGATCACTTCTTTCATAAGTAGTTGAGAGAGGGAAAGGTTGAAGAGTTTGTAAACATGAAACAAGAGGGGATGACTATGAAAGAGTATAGCCTGAAATGCATCTAGCTGTCTAGGTATGCATGGGAGATGGTTTTGGAAATTAGGGCAAGGAAGAGAAAATTTGTGTCTGGATTGGGTAAGCATGTGAAAAGGGAGTGCAAGGTGGCACTATTGATTCCAGGCATTGATATCTCTAGAATGATAGTCCATGCCCAACATGCGAAGGAGGATAAGAAGAAGGACAGAGAAGAACACTTGATTAAGAAGGCCAGATCAGTAGGGCCTTAGTTCAGTTAGAGCTAGTAGAGTAAGGGTGATAAGTCCTATTTTTAGAAAAGGTCTTCTAACTATGCACCATCCTTAGCCAATGCACTAGCCCCAAGTCAGAGGTATGATTAGATACCCTAGCTCAGGCTAATTTTAGTGCACATGGTGCACAGTCCTAAGCAAGTGCGGCTCTTGGCTCTAAAGGGAAGCCACCTTGTGGGAAATGTGGCAGGATGCATTTGGAAGAGTGTAGAGATGGAGGAGATGCTTGCTACAAGTGTGGCTAATCGGGTAACTTTCAGAGGAATTTTCTGATATGGGGCAATAATCCCCAGACACATTCCACAGCACTACCAGCGAGGGGCAAAAAGAGGGGTGCTGCGCCGGAATAGGCGGTGGGACAAATCGTTTGTACGTGATGGGGAATTGACAAGACAAGGAGATTGGACCAGATGTTGTCGCTAGTATGCTTTGATTCTTTACTTTTCCTTGCTATGCTTTACTTGATCTAGGTACAATTTGCTCTTTCGTGATGCCATATGTTGCAAGTAGATTTGAGATTCTTCTTGAGTGATTTCTTGAGCCATTTTTTGTCTTTACTCCTATTGGTAAGTCTATTCGATATGAGAGAATCTATAGAGATTGTGTGATATACAACTATTAAAAAGATACTCTTGTTGATTTAATTGAGTTAGAGATGGTTGATTTTGACAGGATCCTTAGTATGGATTGGCATCATGCCTACTATGCCTCTGTTGATTACGGAACTTGGATTATCAAATTCCAGTTTCCAAATAAGCCTATTATTTAGTGGAGAGGAGACTCTATTGCACCGAAGGGTAAGTTTGTTTCTAACCTCAAGGCCCGACAATTGATCTTTAAGGGGTGTATCTACCACGACATGTGAGTTAAGTCTGACGATGTTAAGCCCCCTACTCTTGAGTATGTCCTGATCGTGACCGAGTTTTCTGATATGTTTCTTGAGTATCTGCCCGGAGTCCCTCATATAGGGAGATTGACTTTGGAATTAATATTCTTCCCGATGCCCATCCTATCTCTATTTCGCCATATAGGATGGGCCCCACAAAGTTGAAAGAATTGAAAGAGTAGTTGAGGGATTTGTTAGATAAGGGACTCATAAGGCCGAGTGTCTCTCCATGGGTGCTCCAGTCTTGTTAATGTAAAAGAAGAATGGTTCTTTCAATTGAACAAGGTGACTATCACAAATAAGTACCCCCTTCCAAAGATTGATGATCTGTTTGACCAACATCAAGGTGCTACTATTTTCTCTAAAATGGACCTCTGATCAGGTTATCATCAGTTGAAAGTGAGAGAATGTGATATCCCGAAGATGACATTTCAAACTCGATATGGTTCAAACTGAATCATTTCATTTTTGTAATTTTCTAATGTCACTTTGAGTTCTTAGTAATGTCTATTGGGTTGGCAAATGCACCCATAGCCTTCATGAATTTGACAGTATCTTGATATGTTTGTCATAGTGTTTATTAATGATGTTTTGGTGTATTCCAAAGATGAGGAGGAGCTTTCCAACCACCTTAGGATCGCTTTGTAGACAGTCCGAGACAATGAGTTACATATGATGTTTTTCAAGTGTGAGTTTTCACTCAAATCCATGGCTTTCTTCTGTCATGTAATTTATGGAGATGGGATTTGAGTAGATACTTAAAAGATTAAGGCAGTCAAGAACTGGCCCAGACTAACTTCACTGATAGAGATATAGAGTTTTTTGGGATTGGCTGGCTATTATCGGAGCATTGTTGAGGGATTTTCCTCCCTACCAGCACTATTGACTAAACTGACTTAGAAAAGGTCAAGTTTCAATGGTCCGACGAGTGTGAGAAGAGCTTCCAAGAGTTTAAAACGAAGTTGATCACTGTAGCAGTGTTGACCTTTCCTGATGGAACAAATGGATTTGTTATCTATTGTAATGCTTTGAGGGTAGTATTGGGATGTGTGCTGATGTAGAAAGGAAAGGTTGTTGTCTACACTTCTAGATAGCTTAAGATGCATGAGAAAAATTATCCCATTCATGACTTGGAGTAAGCAACGGTGGTATTTGCTCTCATGCTATGGAGCCATTACTTGTATGGAGCTCATGTTGATGTATTCACAGATCACAAGAGCCTACAATATGTCTTCAACTAGAAAGAGCTCAACTTAAGGCAGCAGAGACGACTTGAGTTGCTCAAGGACTTTGATATGAGCATCTTATATCACCCAGATAAGGATAATATAGTTGTTGATGTTCTTAGCAGGTTATCCATGGAAAACACCACCCATGTTGGAGAAGAGAATAAAGAGTTAGCCAAAGAGGTACATAGACTGGCCCAACTATAGTTCAAATAGAGGATTTACGTAAAGGAGGAGTTCTTATACAAAATTGACCAGCATCATCTATGGTAGTAGAGGTGAAAGAGAAACAAGATCAAGACCCGATCTTATTATAGATAAAGGGGGATGTACATAAGTAGAAGGTGATGGCTTTTGCCAAAAAAGGGAGGTGGAGTATTGAGGTGTCAATGTAGACTATGTGTTTCCAATGCTGATGGGGTCTGAGAGAAGATCATGGCTGAAGCCCACAGTTCCAGGTATTCCATCCACCCAAGGTCGACTAAGATGTACCATGATTTGAAAGAAGTCTATTGATGGAGTGGAATAAAAAGAGATATTGCTGAGATTGTTTCAAATTGTCAACAAGTTAAGGTTGAACACCAAAGGCCATGTGGAGTGGCTCAGAACTTTGATATTCTATAGTGGACATGGGATATGATCAAAATAGACTTCATCACTGGTTTACTGAGGTCCCACAGAAAGCATGACTCGATTTGGGTGATAGTTGACAGGATGACGAAGTCTGCTCACTTTTTAGCAGTCAAGATCACTGATACCACGAAGGTGTATGCCCAGTTATATATAAGGAAGATTGTCAGATTGCATGGAGTACCCTTATCTATTATCTTGGATAGAGGAGCTAAATTCACTACCTAGATTTGGAGATCTTTTCAGAAGGGTTCGAGTATGAAGGTGCTCCTTAGCACAGGTTTCCACCCTCAGACAGATAGCCAGGTAGAGTGCACTATTCAGACATTGGAGGATATGTTGACAGCCTGTTCCACTAACTTTAAAGGTAATTAGGATGACCACATGCCTTTGATTGAGTTTTCCTATTAAAACAATTTCCATTCTAGTATTCAGATGGCCCCATGTGAGGCACTTTATGGGAGGAGGTGTACGTTGCCGATTGGATAGGTTGAAGTGGGTGAAGCAAAGTTGATTGTTCCAGACTTGGTTATTCAAGCTATGGAAAATGTTAATATTATTTGAGAGAGGTTGAGAACTAAATAGAGTAGACAGAAGTCCTATACAAATGTTAGAAGGAAAGACGTAGAGTTTGAGGTATATGATTGGGTGTATTTGAAAGTGTCGCCCATGAAGGGTGTGATGAGATTCAAAAAGAAATGGAAGTTGCGCCTAAGGTATATTTCCCCTTATCATATGATAAAGAGAGTGGCAATGTGGCATGTGAGTTGGAGCTACCATCAGAGTTAGAGGCCATCCACCCAGTTTTTCACATTTCCATGCTCTAGAAGTGTTTTGGAGATGCACTGTTGGTTTTGCCTATTGAGAGTATTGGAGTGAGAGGCAGCTTGAGTATAAAGAGAATTTGTCCAAATCCTTGAAGGTCAGGTTTTGCAAGTTGAGAACTAAAGACGTTGCATCCGCTAAAGTATTGTGGATGAACAAATTCGTAGAGGAAGATATTTGGGAGACGGAGGAGGACATGAAGGTTATGTATCCCATATATTCTTACCTGATGATGGTGGGAGAGCTTAAGGTAAGTACTTTCCCTCTAAATTCTTGACTTTCCATTCCTTGAGTCTCCTTTCATTCTCTATATGATAGACGATAGAGTTCTAGAGCCCGAGTGAGGATTAATGTGATTTGATGACTATTTAATTTCATTACTTGCTTATTCCTAATTTGCTGATTGCATGAGTGTGTTAAGAGCTGGTTTATTGTTAGAGTCCATGGGGAGATTCATGCCTTAATTAAATCCCTCATTTCACTTCATTCGACAAAGAATGATCCCAAGGGGGAGATAATGTAACACCCCTTAAATTCCTCCTATCCAATTTGGATAAGAACACGCAGATGATGTTGAGGTGGTGATGAGAAACTCGTTAGCATCAACCCACCAAATATCTGAGAAATAGCTGAAGAATCAAACCTACGAGGGTCATTACGAGTCATAGAGGGGAATGATGACTCGTACAAAGGGGTCCCGTAGAGAATTTCAGCAACTTAGAATTTTAGGCTTCTTCAAATACGAGGTGGGGTTACTACTTGTGAAGAGCACTATGGCTTATAGTGGATGATTTCGTGGTTGGTTCCATTGTTTCACATTTTACGGCCTTTGCAGCAACTAGGGGACAGTTACGACTCGTAGTAAGGACTACGACTCGTAACATAAGGGTTTCGTAAAGGCTTCTAGTGATTCAAGATTTTGAGACTTCCTTTTTACGAGGAGAAGTTATGACTCATGGAGAGGACTAAAAGCGGTGGAGGGGGTCTCTTAGGTCCTGTCAACAGATTTTAAGAGGGGCATTTTTGTCCATTCTAGTCCCTTTTCCCTTCAAGCCTTCACGATTTTAGGCTTGTATTAGGCCTTGAGATAAACCCTAAGGCAATCCATTCCTCATTCCACACTTGGGTTTTCTTGAGATCAAAGAGGAGAGGAGAAAAGAGCTAGGTATTTGCTATCCAACAAGATTTGGACGATGATCGATTATTCTTTGATTTCTTGGTATGTAACGCTTACCAAAGTGTGAATTCCATTCTTCACACTCCCTTTCTATTATTTTGAGTCAAAATTTGAGAATAGTTGAGATTTTTGAGAAATTTCTCTTATTTTGACATTATATTCTTGTATTCACCATGAGGTCCTATGTTATTACAAGAGAAAATTTCTATATTACATAAGTATTGACATAAGAGTTGTATATGTATTTTATAGTTGGCTACATGAATCTTATAATTGCATGATTTATGGAATTCTATGCATACCAATGAGATTGAGGTTGAGGTTGAGATTGAGTATATAAGTTGAGTAATTTGAGCATGATTAAGCATGAAATATATGTCGAATTTATGGCACTTACATTACTACACATGATATCTTACTTGCATTACATGATAAGTAAATTGATGAGTCTAAATGACCGTATTGAGTTGAGTCAAGTTTGATTTCTTGCATTGACTGATGAGTTGAGATTGATGAGATGATTGATGAGTTGAGACTGATGAGTTGAGATTGAGGAGATGATTGATGAGTTGAGCATATTTCAGTCTTGGGAGGAGTATCGAGCATAGAGCAGGGAGCGAGTAAACATCTATTTAAACCCATAGAACAACATTTCTAGTGTAGGATAGTCATTACAGCTAGCCTGGCGACTCTTGCCCATCTCGTTGACATATATTTTAGATTCAAGAGAGAGTTGATCGCCCTTTTTCGTGGCTAGTTAAGGGCGGGCGTGACAATGATGCTGATTCATTGTGCATCACCTAATTAAAGGCGGTGGGATGAGGATTTCAATTAAGAGAGACTCCCAATCAAAATTGATTGAGCATGAGATTTCAAAATGAGTCTATTTTACTAAGATTTCTTAAAAAGCATGGTTTACTCTAAACCTGCACAAATAGATGTGAGCATGAGCATCGAGCCGAGATGAGTGAGTCGAGCATTACTTTTCTTGAGCTATTTTACATACAAAGTAAGTTTCATGTACGGATGTTTATTTTGGGCCTACATCATTTTATGATGCAGATACATCAGATAGAGGATATCAACATGCGCACCATTGAGGCTTGGATTCCGTACCTTCTCAGAGTTGGCGAGCCTCTTTGTTCTCCAGAGGAGCCCTTGTTTATGAGCTTGATTTAGTCCATCTTTTCTTTTCTTTGATTGGGTGTTCGTGGCTTGTCATGACACTATCTAGACTACTGAGTAGAGTCTTCTTAAACTATGATTATATAGTATGGAGTTGATGTTCTAAACTTACTTTTTTTTTGAAACTCTGATATATTAGAGGTATGCCTTCCATCTTCATATGAGGTCCCTGTTAATTCAGTTATTCTTCTATTGTTGAGTAAGGTGTGACAATCAGGCCAAGTGGTTCTCTTGAAGGATCAATAATGGTTCTTCAAGTACCGGCCACACCAAGAGTACCCTCCTGGAGCAATACTAAGTAAAGTGTGTGTGTGTGTGTGTGTGTGTGTGTGTGTGTGTGTGTATATATATATATATATATATATATATATATAATGTTGAGTCTGTGATTATTGTTTGGACACTATGATATCTACATCCGTTCTATTAGCAGGTTTTGGTACTTTTTGGGCTTTTTATGCTTCTGATAAAAAATGTAAGGGTGAGTTAGTGCACGATATAGGTAAGGCAAGACATGATGTTACTTATGTACATATATTGGACTTTTTAAATGTTGGATTGACTTATTGGTCTCTCTAACACACAAACCTATATTATGTCATCTTGATTCTAATTATCCGTAATCTATATATATATATTCTGATTAAATAATGTTAAAAGCTATACTTAAGTGTTGACTCTGTAATAGCCATATGTTATACTAGGTGGTTGTTAGAACTGTTAAGCTATGAGTTGAATTATTAAGGGTTAAATGTAACTTACACCATATGATTGGTGTAGATACCTATATTGACCCTTGTTTACCTATTTGAGTAATCTATGCTGGTGCTATGTAGTAGTTGAGAGGCTAGGTTGCTGAGTGTATGTTATATATGGTTGGATGTACTAAATATGTGTCATATATGATAATATGTGACTGTAATTACTGTATTGATGGTTGTGCTAGTTGTAATCACTATACTAGTTGAGTTCTGGTATTGAGGCACAACGGAAAGACCCGATAAAGGCTAGATATGGGATAATGACCTGTGAGAGGTATGTATTCTTGATTAACTCCTACCTGTATAAATGTGTTGCCTAGTGCTACTGAGATAGGCTAGCCATGAGGTTGTTTGTTAAATATATACCATGTGGTAGCATGATTATGGTATAGATGTGACTCTATTAGGCCGGGTTCCATGGTATACTCATGATATAATTGTAATTTCTTACGTTTACTATGGGTAGTTATGGTTGACTGGATCATGGTATGCTAGGACTTATACATTGGCCGATGATATATATACTTCTGTATACAACTGTTAGTCATTTTGCACCAGCCATGTCTACTGGACACAGGGGATTCCTATTATAGACTCAGACGGGTGATAGTTATACTATGTTAGGCTATGTGATTCTTGGCTTGGGACAATGTTGCTAGATCTCCAGGTAGACTAGAGAGTGGATAACAGTTCCTATGCTTCGAGTCTTGGATGAGGCTCCCGCCGATTGTAGTCTCCAGTGGCCATGTCTGAGTGTCTAAGAAATGGGTGACGCTCCCCAGGATCTATACTCTCTAGTGTCCATGTCTGAGTGTGTGAGACTTGGGAGTTGATTTGAAGGTCCGAGCACGTGTTGATATTCTGGGTCGAGGACTTAGCTACATTTTGGGTCTAAGATGTCACTTGTTTAGAGGGATGCATAACATCAATTGTTTCGAGTTTGAGACCTTATTTGTCATGCTACGTGAATTCTTTCTCCTGGAAAGGATTTATCCCACCGTTACTTACATATTGAGGTACCAGTGTCAAGTGTCACGACCTAACACAATATGATACTTAGGGTTAGGGACCTGATTGATGTACAATACTTAGGGTTGAGACCCAATTGATTACCCATATATCCATACACCTTTACAAACCCTGATTAAGTATGGGTTTATCCTCTGGGCTTGTGGGGGCTCGAGCGGCATACAAGCATAGAAACTAGGGTCTTACAACCATGTACAACTTGACCCCTTGATCCTATGATATTGAGAGTTGTGTTCCATTGAGATTCTATTAGTTAGATTGTGTGCCGGTATACCTTTTGGTCTCATGGTGGCCAAGTTGGCGTACAGACATAGACATTAATGTCTTTCACCCATGCACAATACTGTGTCTCAATTCAGTGACAATTATTGTATGGGCTTGCTCAGATTTCATCAGTCTGAGTCATCACACACCAGTGGGTTGGTTCAGTTAGGTTTTGGTGATTCTTCAGAAATGCTTACTTTGTGATCAGAATTCCTATTTGAGAGACTTACTGCAATTGTCTATAGTTGAGCCTTTTATATTTATAGTATTTCCCTCAGATGGCTGATGATACCTGCCGGTTACAGGTACTCACCCCTACCTTTTTGCATTGTCCTATGGTGTAGGTCCAGGAACTATCGAATAGCCACAATCGCTGATTATTGGGGGTCCATGAATGTGTAGGAGACACTTGGTGAGCACCGACAATTCTAGCTATTTTGCAGTTTTCTTCCTTT
>JAOTQR010103274.1:0-28210 GCA_025774065.1 Solanum ossicruentum | reverse complement strand
ATAGTGTTTTCTCATATATATACACCATATATCCCGTAATATATATATATATATATATATATATATATATATATATATATATATATATATATGTATTCCTTTGTTATGTGATTCTTTCTATATGTGTGCCTTTGTCATCTAACATTGAAATGTTGGTTTAATGAGTTCATGTGCATTGCATGCCCGAAGACTTAGTTCATTCAAACGTACTAATGCATACTTTTACCTACATGATCACACCATGTGGGGACCAAGGAGTACGTTCATCCACCGTAAGATGTTTAGCTTGGGTCTCAAGTTTGCTTGTTGTGGTAAGTCCTATCTTTCAAGGAAAAACCACCTTCCTCTACCTATGATGTTTTGTTTATACTATTTACTTTGAGGGTGAGGCCTAGACATGTCTTGGCCCCTGCCCTATGTTATGATTAGAGGCATTGTTGGACATCTTATAGACTCTTGTCGAATCTATATGCTATGTGTTGTGTTTGGAACTTATGATCATGGATATCTACTAGATATGGCTTTCATGGATTTGTTATGAGAATTATGATATGCATGTATGTTTAATGTGGAAATATGGAAGATTCTAAGTCCCTTATTGCCCTCATAGAATAAGTCATACTTACCCGCCCCTTAGTTCTTATGTGCTATGTCAATCCATGTTAATCCCTAGTCCTATGAAATCCCCATAGCATGAGTCCTACTTTTCCATTCCTTAGAACTATGTAAAATTTATATACGTTTTTGAATCAATGATGTGTGAATGGATGCTATGAGGTTTGTTTAGAGACCCTTAGATTCTCATTCGCCATGTCACTCCTAGGTCCTGAAGTTGGGTCAGGATAGAGGTGGTGTCAGAGCACTAGGTGTACTACCCTTATTATTAAATAATGTATTCACTTTTGAAAAGTATTCCCTCAAGATAAAATCATTGCCCTACTACATAACTCTTTGATTTGAATTTGTGTTGTCAGAGAAATAAGTTTTCTTGAATTGTCAAAATGAATTAGGTAGGGGTTTCTTTTAGTGCAATTTATTTAATTTTATGCAATTATATATGATAAACAAGCTTAGTAATAAATATTAATGTGCAAGGAAGCAAATAAGGAATGAGAAAAAGGAAATTTGGGCAGCTACCTTATTTGGACAGTTTTCTTTTAACTTACTTTAAACATAAAATATATTTTCCCCAAAGTAAGTCGGTTTCAAGATCATATAAAACCTTATAAACTCTCTCATGAAATTATATTTGACAAAAACACATGAACGAAATCGGTTCCCTAGAGCAAAGTTAAGAAATACCCTACCTTTTAGTAATTGGTTGAATTCTATTTTTAAATTGCATAGTGTGTAGTAATTATGAAATATCTCATTATATATATCTATGTTTTTAGTGTGTGAATACATTTTCGAAAGCTAATTCACATACCCACAACATTTATGGTTATGTTAAATTTTGAATCTGTTTTTATGGTATCGAAAAAGGGGACAAAACAAACTGAAAGTGCTGGCCAATTTTCTATCTGAGAAGCCTTCTATGTACTGTTGTCAGTATTTTAATCATATCCTGATATGTGAGTTGTAATATGTAACGATTCTTAGTTCTTTGCAACTCCAAGATATGTATATACAACTCTTATGTTTATGTTGGGACCTAATTTGGTAGTTATGGATTCAAAATAGTGGACGTAATTTAGGGAAAGTACTATCTAGATTTTGACATAGGAATTCCTGGGGATGTGTTGTTAGTGTTTTGATTATAAATACCTGTACAAAGGGTACTTTGAAATGATTCTTGATATTTTTTCAACCTATATTCATATACCTAAAATTTATATATAGACTATAAAACCTAGTTTGTCAATTTACCAATTCAAAATCTAGTTACATTGCAAGGCAGTAAAGCTGCATTGAAAAGTGTGATTTGCAGAAAATGGGATTCATTTTAGTATCTATCTTGTTAGTTTATACCTGTTGAGAGTGCTCAACATTAAATGAGCATTTAAATAAGTAGTATGATACTCACACTCTTGTACAAACTTGAGGAAATTGATTGAAGAAATTGATATCGTATTGATGCAAGATTTGAATACAGTAGGGTCGGTTGCATGCTAAAGGTTCAGGTTCATTTAAAAAATTATTCTTGTGATCTTGTTACCTGCTGGTATATCTGAATATTATCTTCCTATCTCAGCTGTGTTTGTATTATTTTATCTTGTTGTGTTGATATCTTTTGAGACTTGCAAGACACTAATTCATCCTTTTGTATGGATTGTTCGATCACTTAACATTGTTGTGGACTTTGTCCTTCTTGTGGGTGTGACTTTATTACCATTGGCATGCCTCTTGTTCGGATCAATTGTCATCTTGATTATAGATTTTTTATTCATCCTAAGTGTGGAAGCAGTTTATTTTATGCACGAACTAGAAAGCCACTCTTAATATGGTTCTTGGTTCTCTTGATAATTGGGTTTTTACCCCTTCTTGATACAAGGCTTCAGGCCTTCTTGATACTTGTTTGGTGTGACAGCATGACATACATACTGGGGAAACTTGTCATTTGAATATCTTGTAAAAATTGTTCCAGGAACCCTAGATATTTGGATTTTTAAATATCCTACTTGATACTATTAATATATTTGTTCACTTGGTCTAATTACTACATTCCAATTGTGTTTCCCTTTGACTTATGAAAGGTATATTGAGGAATCTAAAAGTCTCAGCTCTTAGCTTTTACACCGCCAAGCTTCATGTATATCAATAGTTGTTTCTATCCTAGGGAGTACCCGAAATGATGCTTGAGGATGGTCATTGAAGATAGATTGTGGGAGCTATGCAGAAGATCACATTTGCATCTAGACATATATATTGTAGTAGTTTTGGGACATGTACATACTTCTCTTGTTGAATATGTATGTATAAATTTGAAAGACAAGTGTAAATTATGGAACCATGGTTTGTAAGTTAAAGTTTTGGCTTGTTTAGTTAAATTGGAGTCGGTGAACTTGTTTTTATATTAAATTACCAGTTATTTTGAGGTGGTTATATGAAACAGAAACTAAATAAGTGGTATGTCTTTGTATTTTAACATCTTTAATGTTTTTCAGTGTGTACTACAATAGTATGGGCAATATATAAAAATCTCCCAAGATATCGACTTAAATTAGTTTTGTAGTTGCTCATGTTATAAACTGAAACCAAAAATCAACCGAACTACCTCTAGGACAAAATCTCATACCTACAACTATTTTGAATTCATTATTAAATAATGATTAATGTGTTGCATATTAAACCTTAATATTTGAATTATGTAAGTCCAGATCGTATAGCAGTGGCATCCTCCCACAAGGGCTGCCACAAATATTGGTATCATAGCTTAGGCTTGTGATTCTAGGACTTTTGATATGAATTACTTGTCTATTTTGTAAACGTCCAAGCTATGTTATTTGTTTATTTACTTGATTTAATATTATTTTAGTGCTTGTAGAGTGCATATGTATCATGTACATGTCCCAAATGCAATGTGATCTTTCCTTTTGAAGGAATTAAATTATGGCATCTTCCTATGATAGACCTATGGTGGCAGCACAGGAAGGATCAGATAACTCCTATTCCCAATCTCGTGCACTGGAAGGGGTTGGCGAACATCTTTTGGATCAATACGTCCCCCGCACTAGTGGGTCTGAAGTGGGAAACCAAAGTGTAAGACCTATCCCACAACCTCATATGAGCCATAGTACTCAGGTTGTACATCCTGCTTTCCAACAGGTGGCTGAATTCTTCCACCATATGGCTAAAGCGATGCACGATCCTAATGGGATAAACTTTGAGAAAATGAGGAAAATGGGTAGAGTAGAATTTGAAGGTTCTGTTGATCCCACTGATGCTGAACAATGGCTAGAGCGCATGGAGAGGGTGTTTAAGCAATTGGAGTGTTTAGATATGACAAACTTTAAGTATGTTGTCTCACTATGACAAAAGGATGCTTATGATTGATGGGTAAGTGTTCTGAATTCCAAGGTAAAACCTCCTGTTCTGGATGACATTATTAAGGAGTTTCGCATGAAGTATGTTCCACCTACCAACGATGATGCTAAGCAAAAGGAGTTTTTAAGTCTAAGGCAACGGAGCATGTCTATTGTTGAATATCAACATAAGTTCCTAAGGCTTTCTCGTTATTTTAGAGATATTATTAAAGAGAAGAAAGATAAGTGAAGGAGATTTGAAGACGGCCTAAATAGTTCCATTAGAAAGAATATGGCAATCTTGCAACATGAGAACTTTTGTAAATTAGTTTCCGCTACTCTTACCTAGGCAAGACTTGATAAGGAAGAACCTAGTAGACATGAAAATAAACTCTAGAAACCTAGATCAGATTTCGAAGTTCCATACAAAAGGGGAAGGTTTGATGATTCTAAGGCTAGTGGTATTAACAAGTCATCTCAACCCAAGCAAAGTAGACCAGATTATTCTACAGGTAGCACTCCAAGTAATGGTCAAGGCAGGACTCATGTTCCTATGTGTGAAAAATGTGGGGAAAATCATTATGGTGTTTGCAGGAGAGCTTCTGGTGCATGTTTTAATAGCAGCAACTTTGATCATAAAGTGAAGGAATAGGTTCCTTCCTTGCGCACTAAAAGCTCGGTTCAGAAGCCTTCTGCTACTACTCCTCAAACTAATAGGGATATAAGACAAAAAAACATCCAAGCAGGAGGAGAAAGTGGAGCAAATCAACCTAGTGGGCCAAGGGCTACTACAAGAGCTTATGCTATGAAACAGAGGGATGATCAAGATGGCCAAGACATGGTCATTGGTAAATTTATTTATTTGGCTTATGTGTTTACATTGTTTGATCTTAGTTCTACACATTCTTATATTTGTACAACACTCGTTCTTCCTAAAAATGTGAAAGCTATAAGTCTTGACTTAATGTGCTAGTTGAAAGTCTCTTGGGCTACAGAGTTGTTTGTAATTGAATTTACCGAGATTGTCCCTTCATGATCAGACCTAGTTTTTCCAGTTGATTTGATTGAAATGCCCTTCAAAGATTTTGTTGTTATTATTGGGATGGGTTGGCTTTATAAATATTAGGCAATAATAGATTGTAGATCAAAGCATATGACTTTTAAGGACCTTGCATTTTCTCATATTATTGTACAAGGTGAAAGATTATTGATGTCTAGTATTATTTCTGCAACCTTGGAAAGAAAGATGATTTGGCAAGGTTGTGATGCGTATCTTGCTCACATAGTTGATACATGCTAAGACAGCCCTAGTCTTAAATATATACCTACTGTGTGTGATTTTCTAGAAGTCCTCCTAGAAAATCTCCCTGAGTTACCCTAGAAAGGGAAGTTGAATTTCTAATCGATCTTATTCCCAGATCTAATCATATTTCTATTACTACTCATAGGATGGCTTCGGCAGAACTAAAAGAGTTGAAAACTCAGTTGCAAGAACTTCTTGAGATGGTTTTATCCGTTCCAGTCTTTCTCCTTGGGGAGCCCCTGTTTTATTTGTAAAGAAGAAGGATGGAACTCTTAGATTATGTATTGACTATAGAGAACTCAACAAAATAATACTCAAGAATAGATATCCACTGCCAAGGATTGATGATTTATTTGATCAGTTGAGGAATGCTAATTTATTCTCAAAGATTGATTTAAGGTCTGGGTATCATCAACTACACGTTAG
Source organism: Solanum ossicruentum (assembly GCA_025774065.1). NCBI lineage: Eukaryota > Viridiplantae > Streptophyta > Magnoliopsida > Solanales > Solanaceae > Solanum > Solanum ossicruentum. The sequence continues at coordinate 22,516 of JAOTQR010103274.1, read as the reverse complement.
GGAGAAAGATATTGCTAAAACTGCTTTAAGAACTCAGTATGGTCATTATGAGTTTTTGGTGATGCCATTCGAATTGACTAATGCTCCTGTGATATTCATGGATCTAATGAATCTAATATGCAAGCCATACCAAGATCAATTTGTGTAGTTTTTATAGTGATATTTTAGTGTATTCTAAGGGTAGTGCAGATCATGATAAGCACCTCCGAATTGTTTTGCAAATTTTGAAAGAAAAAGAACTTCACATAAAACTTTCCAAGTGTGAATTTTGGCTAAATGAAGTGACCTTTTTGGGGCACGCCGTGTCAACCAAAGGTGTAAAGGTGGATCCTAGTAAAATCTAAGCAATTGTTGAACAAAAGCCTCCCAAAAGTCCAACCGAAGTAAGAAGCTTCCTAGGCTTAGGGGGATACTATAGAAGGTTTGTGAAAAGCTTCTCAATTATAGCCTCTCTTTTGACTAAACTCTTGAAGAAAGAGGAAAAATATATTTGGAGTGACAAATGCCAAGAGAGCTTTGAAACTCTTAAAATCCTTATTGATGCAAGCTCCTATACTTAATTCACCAATGGAGGGGAAGGAATATATGATATATAGTGATGCATCTCATCATGGTCTAGAGTGTGTTTTGATGCAAGAGGGAAAAGTTACTTCTTATGCCTCTCGGAAATTAAAACCACTTAAATTGAATTATCCTACTCATGATCTGGAACTCGCTTCTATAGTATTTATCTTAAAGATGTGGAGACATCATCTGTATGGAGAAAAATGTTACATATTTACTAATCACAAAAGCTTAAAATACTTGGGTACACAAAAGGAGATGAACCTAAGACAACGTAGATCGCTTGAGCTCATTAAGGATTATGATAACCCGATCAATTATCATCTAGGAGAAGCTAATGTAGTTGTAGATGCCTTAAGCCATAAGTCCTTTGCAATCCTATCCTTGTGTCCATTGCCTCTGGTTCTTGAATTAAGAGCCATGAATGTTCGTATAGCACTTCATTCTTCTGGTCCGATTATTTCCCAACTACAAGTTAAACCCGTATTGCTTGAGTAGGTTAGAGAAGCACAAAAGTTAGATGAGAAACTCATGAAGCTGACCAAAACGGTTTAAGATGGAGAAAAACAAGATTTTTCATTAACAGAGGCTGGTGTCTTATCTTATCAAAATGGGTTATGTGTCCCTAATGATGAAAGATTGAAAAGAGAAATCTTGAAGGAAGTACACACTGCAACATATGCCATGCACCCTGGAGGTACAAAAATGTACCGGACCCTTAACGAACACTATTGGTGGAATGGTATGAAGAAAGACTGGACTACATTACAAAATGTTTGGTTTTTACAAAAGTAAAAGCAAAACATCAAGTTCCAGTTGGTCTACTCCAACCCTTGCCAATGCTAGAATAGGAATGGGAGAGAATTACAATTGACTTTGTTTCTGGACTTCCTCATACTTAAAAGAACCATGATGCAATATGGGTGATAGTGGATAGATTAACAAAGAGTGTTCACTTCCTAGCAATCAAGATGTATTATTCACTCGAAAAGTTAGCAGAACTATGCATTAATGAGATTATAAGGCTACACGGGATCCCTGTCTCTATTTTCTCCGACATAGACCCAAGGTTTACATCTAGATTTTGGTCTAGCTTGTAAGAGGCCTTGGGTACGACTTTAAATTTTAGCACCTCATTTCATCCTCAGATAAACGGTCAGTCAGAAAGAGTGATACAAATTTTGGATGATATGCTTTGAGCATGCATCATAGTGTTTGAGGGTAGTTGGGACAAACATTTGGCTTTACTAGAATTTTCTTACAATAATAGCTACCAATCGAGTATTGGAATGCCTCCTTATGAAGCTTTATATGGAAGAAAATGTCGAATTTCTCTTTGTTGGACTGAAGTTGGTGAAAGAAAACACACTGGTCCCGAAATTTGTGCTACAAACAAAAGATAAGGTAAAGGTAATCAAGGATCGTCTGAAGATCGAGTCAGATAGACAAAATCATATACTAATCTTAAAATGCATTATATAAAGTATCAAGTTGGTGATAAGGTATTCTTAAAGGTATCTCCATGGAAGAAGATTATTAGAGTTGGCCAAAAAGGAAAATTTAGTCCCCGATTTATCAGACCCAATGAGGTACTTGAAAGAGTGGGACCCATTGCATTTGAATTAGCATTGTCACCTGAGTTGGATAAGATCCATATTGTCTTCCACGTGACAATGCTTAGAAGATATTATTCTGACCCCTCTCATATCCTACTAGGTAAATCTATTGAAGTTAATCAAAACTTGATGAATGATGAGGAACCTATATATATTCAAGCTCAGAAAATAAAAGGACTTAGAAATAAGAAAATTCCCTTAGTAAAGGTACTTCGGAGGAACCATTAGGAGAAGACGCCATCTGGGAGAGGGAATAAGATATGAGGACCAAACATCCGCACTTATTTCGAGACTAGCATAAGTAAATTTCGAGATAAAATTTCTTAAGGGGGGAGATTTGTAATTCCCTTTATTATTAAATAATCTATTCACTTTCAAAAAGGTATTCCCTTGGAATAAAATCAACCCCTACTTCATAACTCTTTGACTTGAATTCGTGTCGTTAGAGAAATCAGTTTTCTTGAATCGTCGAAAGAAATTAGGGAGGGGTTTGCTTTACTGAAATTTATTTACTTTTATACTATTATATATGTTAAACAAACCTTAATAATAAATATTAATGTGTAAGGAAACAAATAAGGAATGAGAAAAGGAAACTTGGGCAGCCACCTTATTGGACAGTTTTCTTTTAACTTGCTTTAAACATAAAATATATTTTTCCCAAAGTAAGTCAGTTACAAGACCATATAAAACCTTATAAACTCTCTTATGACCTTATATTTTACGAAAACACATGAAAGAAATCGGTCCCCTAGAGCAAAGTTAAGAAATCCCCTACCCTTTGGTAATTGGTTGAATTCTGTTTTTAAATTGCGTAGTGTGTAGTAATTGTGGAATATCTCATTATATATATTTGTGTTTTTAGTGTGTATATACATTTTCAAAAGATAATTCACATACCTACAATGTTTATGGTTATGTGAAATTCTGAATATGCTTGTATGGTATCGAAAAAGGGGACAAAACAAAGTGAAAGTTTTCTGGGAATTCCAGATCGAAGAAGAGGCAAGATTTCTGTCTGAGAAGCCTTCTATGTATTATTGTTAGTATTTTAATCATATCATGGTGTGTGAGTTGTAACTTATAATGATTCTTAGTTCTTTGCAACTCCAAGACATGTATCTACAACTCTTATGCTTATGTTAGGACCTAATTTGGTAGTTATGGATTCAAAACAGTGGACATAATTTAGGACAAGTACTGTCCAGATTTTTGACATAGGAATCCCTGGGGTGTGTTGTTTGTTTTTTGATTATAAATACCTGTACAAAGGGTATTTTGAAATAATTCTTGATTTTTATTCAACCTATATTCATATACCTACAGTTTCCATATAGACTATAAAACCTGGTTTGTCAATTTACCAATTCAAAATCTAGTTACATTGCAAGGCAATAAAGCTGCCGAGAAAAGTGTGATTTACAGAAATGGGACTCATTTTAGTATCTATCTTGTTAGTTTTTACTTATTTAGAGTGCTAAACATTAAATAAGCATTTAAATGAGTATTAAGGTGCTCATACTATTGTATAATCTTAAGGAAATTGATTGAAGAATTTGATGTCGTATTGATCCACGACTCGAATTCGGTAAAGTCGATTGTGTGCCAAAAGGTTCAGGTTCATTTAGAAACTTATTCTTGTGATTTTCTTACTTCCTGGTACATCTAAGTGTTATCTCCCTATGTCAGCTATGTTCGTATTATTTTATCTTGTTATGTTAGTATCTTTTGATACTTGCAAGACACTAATTTGTCCATTTGTATGGATTGCCCAATCACTTAACATTCTTGTGGACTTTGTCCTTCTTATGGCTATGATTTTGTCACCATTGGCATGCCTCTTGTTCAAATCAATTATCTTGATTGTGGATTTTTCGTTCATCCTAATTATGGAAGCAGTCCATTTTATGCACAAACTAGAAAGTCACTCTTAATATAGTTCTTGGTTGTCTTGCTAATTAGGTTTTCACCCTTCTTGATACAGGGATTTAGTCCTTCTTGATATTTGGTTATGTTTGGTGTGACAGAATGACATACATAATAGGAGAAACTTGTCATCTGAATGTCTTGATAAAATTATTCTTGGAACCTTTGATATTTTGATTTTTAAATATCCTACTTGATACTATTGATATATTTATCCACTTGGTCTAATTATTGTATTCCAATTGTGTTTTTCTTTGACTTAAGAAAGGTAAATTTAGGAATCTAAAGGTCTCAGCTTTTAACTTTTACACCACTAAGCTTCATGCTTAGCGAGAGTTGTTTCATCGTAGGGAGTATTTGAGATGATGCTTGAGGATGACCATTGATAGATTTTAGAAGCTATATAGAAGATCACATTTGCGTCTAGACATATACATTATAGTAGTTTTAGGATATGTACATGATTTTCCTATTGCATATGTATGTAATTTGAAAGGCGAGTGTAAATTATGGAACTATGGTTTGTAACTTAACGTTTTCGCTTGTTTAGTTCAATTGGAGTCGGTGATCTTATTTTTATATTAAATTATCAATTATTTGAGGTGATTGTACGAAACAGAAACTAATAAGTTGTATGTCTTTGTATTTTAACATCGGTAATATTTTCAGCGTGTACTACAATTGTATGGGCAATATATAAAAATCTCGCAAGATATTGAATTAAATTAGTTTGGAAGCTCCTCATGCTATAAACTGAAACCCCAAATCAAATGAACTACCTCTAGGACAAAATCCCGCACCTACAACTATTTTGGATTCATTATTAAATAATGATTAATGTGTTGCATATTAAACTTTATTATTTTAGCAAGTATTATGTAAGTCCAGATCATATAGAAGTGGCATCCTCCCACGAGGGTTGCTACACTAGGTTTATAAATGGTCCTCGGAGTCCAACAAGCCACGTCAAGTAGAGTCTTATTCATGAGTGAAGCGAGCCATATCTATGGGTAGGAGGCTTTAAGGCGTTTTAGGAAATGTTTCACTTTCTCATGATTCATATCGTGCCATTGTACATATCCTAAGTTTTCTTATCTCTATCCCTCCCTACCAAATAGGTAGAGTTACTATGGGCTTATAATGCAATCTAGGCAATGCAGATGTTGTTGTTGATCTTATAGATATGGTCAAATGGAGTTGGTAAAGGATGAACATTGTTTAACATTTCTCCTTCGGATGTTCTAAGTTTTCTTCGGTTGGCTGGTTATTATAGAAGGGTTGTAGAAGGTTTCTCATCTATTGCATCCCCATTGACCAAGTTGACTCAAAAGAAGGCCAAGTTTTTGTGGTCGAATGAGTGTGAGAAGAGTTTTAAGACATTGAAAAATCAACTCACATTGGCTCCTATTTTGATTTTACCAAATGGCTTACATAGGTTGGTGGTGTATTGTGTTTCTTCTTGAATTGGGTTGGGTTGTGTACTTATGTAACATGGTAAGGTGATAGCTTATGCGTCAAGGCAATTGAGGGTGCATGAGTGTAATTACCCGAATCATGATCTTGAGTTTACGATGGTGGTGTTTACCTTGAAGATTTTGTGACACTATTTGTATGGGGTGCATTTTGATGTTTTCACCGACCACAAGAGTTTGCAATATGGGTTCACTCAAAAGGATCTTAACTTAGGATAAATGAGATGGTTGGAACTCCTTGAGGACTATCACATGAGTGTACAATATTATCCTGGTAAGGAAAATGTTGTAGTCGATGCTCTTATAGGCAATCTATGAGAAGTGTGGCCCATGTTGATGAAGGGAAGAAGAAAGAATTGGCAAACAATATTCACCGTTTGGCTAGATTGGGTGTTTGGTTGGCCGACTCCAATGATGGTGGTATTCATATTCAGAATGGGGTCGAATCTTCTGTGGATGTTAATATTAATGCTAAGCAAGATCTAGATCCATAATTGGTTGGGTTGAAGAAGTTAGTTGCTGAAAAGAAGATAGAGATTTGCTCCCAAGGGGGAGATGGTGTGATTCGGTACCAAGTTTGGTTATGTGCTCCAAATGTTGATGATCTTAAGAGGGTGATCATGAGTGAAGTTCATAACTCTCATTATTCTATTCATCTGGGATCTACTAGAGTGTATCAGGACTTAAGGGAAGTATATTAGTGGCATGGTATGAAGAAATGTATAGCCACGTTTGTATTTGAATGCCCTAATTGTCGATAAGTGAAGGTAGAACACCAAAGACCAGTGGTTTGACCATAGATATTGAAATTTCTACTTGGAAGTGAGAAGAGGTGAACATGAATTTGTTGGTTTGCCTCAGATCTGAAATCAATTTGATTCAATTTGTGTTCTTGTTGACCAGATGACTAAGTCAACCTACTTCTTATTGGTTGAGACTACTCTCAATGTTGAAGACAATGCCAAGTTATATAATTGGGAGTTGGTTAGACTGGATGGTGTGCTAACTTTTATTATGCTAGATTATGGTACCAAACCTACTTCTGACTTTTGGAAATCATCTCAAAAGGGGCTTGGCCCTAAGGTGAAGTTGAATTACATACCTCTTTTCACCTCAATTCGTTGGGCAAGCCGAGAGTGCAATTCAAACTTTGGAGGATATGTCGAGGTCTTATGTGTTGGAATTCAAGGTTAATTAGGGTGATCATCTGCCGCTTATTGAGTTTGCTTACAACAATAGCTTTTATGGCAGGATTGGTATAGCACCATTTGGGGTTGTATGTGGTAGAAAGTGTAGGTCTTTGGTGGGGTGGTTTGAGTTAGATGAGATGACTTCTATAGGCCCTAATCTAGTGTTGGAGGCTATGGAAAGAGTGAAATTGGTTGGGGAAAAGTTAAAGATGGTTCAAAGTTAGCAAAATTCTTTTTGGATATTACAAAGAGGAATCTTGAGTTTCGTATTGGTGATAGGGTGTATGTGAAGGTCTTACCTATGAAAGGCGTGATACGTGTTAGGAATATAGGTAAACTAAGTTCTCGGTATGTAAGTCCTCATGAGATTGTTGAGCAGGTTGGGAATGTGGCTTATAGGTTGGATTTGCTTTGGAAATTGAGCTCTATTCATCTGGTTCTCCATGTGTCTATATTGAGGAAAAGGTGTTGCGGTTGAGGAGAACTTGTCTTAAGAGAATGTTCTGATTGAGGTCTTGGATGGGCAAGTGAAGAGGCTTCAGAACAAGGATCAACATGTTGAATGTGCTACGTGGAAAGTGGAATCAAGTATGATGTGGCAATACCTCTATCCTTTCCAATCTACTCAAGCCTATGGTATTAGGTTCTTCTTATTCTCAATGGTCCTAATTCTTTCCCTCAAGAGTCTCATGACATGAAGTACATACATGTGCATGAAAATGATTTTTATGATGTTTTAAATAATTTGAATATGTTTTGATATGAGTTTTAATGACTTTATGATTTTCAAATGATGAACTATATATTGTATATTGTGATTGAAAGTTCTATGTTCTAAGTTAAGCCTTTCAAACCTTTTTCTTGCATATTTGAGGATGAATGTTGCTAATGGGGAGATGATGTAAGTACCTAGACATTGTACATCCTCGTTGGAGCTTGGAAATTTGTTTCAGAAAAGATTTTGGCCAAGGTGACACTTCAGGGAGACCTCATGGTCCTTATGGGGGTCTCCTAAGTGGCCCTTGGCCTTTGAAGGTTGGTTGGCCCTTGAAACTAAGTCACGCCATATTTGGACCCCTCACGGTCTGTGTGACACTTCATGGATCAGATGGTGGGCCATGGGATGGCCTTGGCTTGAAATCCCACACTTTTGGGACCAAGTGTTGTCACATGGCTAAGTACACAACTCGTGTAGGGTGTCCCAGCCCGTGTGGCCACCCGTAAGGTTTCTAGAGTGAAATTTTTCTAAGTATGGAATCATCACCTTGGAACCATGTCATGAAGAATTTTCTAAGTAAAGTGGGAAGGAGGAGTACACGGGTCGTTTGGCTTGGTACGACCCGCGTAGCCATCCATATGGGTGTTAGCGTCGAATTTTTCCAAGTATGGAATCTTCAAGCTCAAGCTAAGTTCACTTTCAAGCCTTCAATTCAAACTTATTTATGTGGTTTAAGGTCATCATAGGTCTCCTACATCAAGCCAAGTTCAAAGGAGTTCTATTGGCTAAACTTTACACAAGTACCTATAGAAGAGTCAACTTTAAAAGGTCATATCTCTTAGCTCAAAATGAAATGGGTTTCCTAGGAAATTGAAGCTCTTTGAGTTATCTTACCAACACATCCAGTTTCACCTAATTTAGAGTTCGAATAAAGACGTTATGCCTATTTTCGTAAAGTCTGTTTGTGTAGTGTTTTCTAAAAATTGACTAAGTGAAGCTATACGGGAGGGCTTCATGGTCCGTGAAACCTTGTACAGACCGTGAGACCTCCTCAAGGACCCCTGTTAAGGAATGTGATTTTTGCTTCATTAATGGCCTTTTTGTAATTGTGGTTCTTCCTAAGGGTCTTTTGTGACTTCCTCTGCTATCTTAAGACCTCCAAATAACCTAAAGCCTATTATTCTCATTTAACTTTCATCCTTACATTAGAAATTCTCTCAAAGGCACTCTTACGAACTCTAGTGGGGATTTAACTTGGGGTTCAAGGAAGGCTCATTCTTTTTTAAATTTCCCTTGAAACCTCTTCATTTGTCAAGGTATATGGGTTTTGATCCTTGGCCCCTTTCAACCAGGGAGACCCAAACTCTTCTCAAGCAATTTTTCATGAATTTAAGCTTACTTTAAATTCGGGTCTTTATTATTATGATTTATTAAATTCAATTAAAGTATGAATTGTATATATTTGATGATTTTAAGTTAATTTAAGCCCTTACATGATGAGTTACATTGAAGTTATGAAGCATTGAAGATGCATGTCCCCTTTTAAAGCTTGAATTGTGCCTGGGTAATTTATGATATGATTTAAATATGGATTTAATTATATTGTCACTTGAATTTCATATTGTATTGATGACTTTAGACTGAATCTACGTTACCCATGCCATTCTCACATCACTCATAGCATATTCATTCATGGTCATTGGATTTTATGGAAATTATGAAGAGGGCTAAGCCTAATTATGTTTTATGAAATGATTTTGATATGATATTGGTTATGACAAGAATGTGATCACATATATGTCTAAGATTGTGGCTCAAGGAGAAATTATGGGTGTTTACACCACAATGTTTAAGGGAGTATTGATTGAGGTTTTACTCAGAGTGGGCTATCCCCAAGGGTCCATACTCATCTATCAAGAAGGTGCCCCTAAGGAGCTATCCCTATGCATGAAGGTATTACATGAAGAATGTTTTTAGCCTATTATGCATGATTATGAAGAATGTGATTTGGCCTTTAAGCCCAATAATGCATGTAAACGATTTGAAAGTTAACTCCTCTTTTACAAGAATGTATATATATGTATTATAGTGGGTTGATGACCTAGCACCGATGGATTGGATGTCGACATGGACTATTCCCAAGGATCCATACTCCTTTCCTTGAACTATGTGCCTAACATAGGATATGTTTACCCCCTACCCCCACCCAAGGGGGAAAGTAGGTTAAGGATCTATCTTTGGCAAGCAGGTTGCTTCTTATCCAATGTGGAGAAGACCACGAGATTCCAAGGCATAACTTACTTGGTCTCATGTCAGTTACGGTCCATCCTCAATATATATGAAGTATTTTTGCATTTATGCATCATGTATCCCATGCCATATATATGTATATTATTCCTTTGTTATATGATTCTTTCTATATATGTTCCCTTGTCATCTAACATTGAAATGCAAGTTTAATGAGTTCATGTCCATTGCATGCCTACATACTTAGTACATTCAAACGTACTAATTCATACTTTTGTCTATATGATCTCAACCACATAGGGACCAAGGAGTACTTTCATACACCGCATGACATTTAGCTTGGGTCTCAAGTTTGCTTGTTGTGGTGAGTCCTATCTTTCAAGAACAAACCATCATTCCTCTACCTATTGATGTTTTGTTTATATTATTTGCGTTGAGGATGAGCCCAGGACATGCCTTGACCCCCACCCTATCTTATGATTAGAGACATTGTTAGACATCTTGTAGACTCTTATCGGATCTATATGCTATGTGTTGTATTTGGAGCTTTGATCACGCTCAAGATACACCTCTTTTTGAAGTAAAAGTGGTCATCAAAGTAATAAACCTAACAAAGGTTAGGGTCGAGTCCCACAGGGAATACGGGACTTTTGCAACTTGGTTCACCAATAATCAATTCAAACAACAATTCTCAACTAGAATATCGCATGTAGGATGGTAATTTAGGTTCTTCCGACCCTTTGGTCAGAGGTGAAGGTCGAATTTCACAATGGGACTTGGCCCATCTCCATAGTCTGCTCAACTAACCATTGCCCGTAGTCCCAGTAAACCTCTCTTTGATCGAGTTCGGTTGATTAGACGAGAACACATCATCTATTCATGTTAATCATTCTCTTTTCCTATTCATTACCACCTGGATCAGAAAGGTAACACTAGAAAAGTTCTAATATTGTCCACCACTAGAAAACATTCAAAATGAAGAGAAATGATTAATACATGCAAATACTCATTCTAAGAATTGCAAATAATCTGACTTTTGTAAGTTAGATTCCCATGGTTCCCACAACCCCAAGTTGTGGGTTTAGCTACTCATATCTTGGGGAAACAAAGAAACAATGAATAGAGAAAACATGGTTAATCACTCCCAAGAAGGTTGAAGAATAAGAAAACTCAATGTATATTGAGAATCACAAGATTGAAAGTTAAATTTAATCCACAAGTGAATCTCTTCTCCAAAATGTAGCCTCCAAAACTAAAACCCTAAGAATATTCTAATTTCTTGCCCTATACTCTATTCTCAGCCGCTCTCACTATGTCTCTATCTAAAAAGCCTCCAAAAACTACTTTTAAATGACTTAGTATTTTCTATTTATACTATTTACAAACAAGTCCCCAAATTGATTAGAAAAACTGATCGGAGCCTGTATGAGTCACAGTTACGACTCATAACTGGGGTTATGAGCCATAATCAGGCTTTCGTGATCAGCCTCCTACATCTTGGACTTCACAGATATGAAACACCTTCACGAGCAGGTACCCATATTAGCTTTTTCAAAACAAGATCATGTAGCTATTCAGCAAACCCAAGCATATTAGTGCATTTGACAACACAACTATGACAAGTAAAGGAATATCAACAAACCACAATTACTAAACAAGTAAAAGGTTGAATATTAAATGCAAATACCCTCGTAGGAAAGAAGTCCTTTTTACACACTTAATGAAGATTTCAAAATTCAACAATGGGATTATGTAAATACGCTCACTCTCATAAATAATATTCATGCATCGTGACCAACACCATAGGTTTGCCCTTATACTCACCACCTGACTTTTGACTAATTGGGCAATGATCAATTTAGGACTTTATAAGCGTGTAATGTAGGTTCATGGGGATTTGGTATGACATTTTGGTCAATTAGTGACAAAAAATCAACCTTGAATCTTGCTTTTCGATACTTTCACCTTACCAACTCAATCATTTCCACCTTATTCTCTTTTTTCTTCATATTCAAGCTTTTCCGGATATTTTCTTCTCATTTTCAGCTTTTCCTTAATTTTCACACATCATTTTGCTTGTTCAACTCAATCTAGGGTATCTTTTCCTATTTCTTTCACCTGGTGCATGATTTTCTTCTCTTTCTTCATATTCCCAACTCACCGCCTCATTTTACTATTTTACCCATACACTGGTCATCTTCAACTTAGGTTTTTAGCCTATATCGAAGTGCACAATATCAATTCCCCAAACCAGGGCCACTTTTGGTAGCCACCCTCAACTTAGGATTTTTGCCTAAATCAAGGTTCACAATGCTCAAGGATAGACCAGGGCCAATTTCAAGGTATTTCTCTAGACAATATTAGGTTAATCAGGTGTTAAGAAAGAAATGGTACATGTAAGGCTCAAATATTTGGAACAAGGGATGAATTTTGATTTATCCATTTAGTTGGTCATTTAAGGCAAAAGTGGACTAATTCAAAGAACAAAGGCCTAAGATCCCTTCCTAGTCCATATAATCTCCAGTCCAACTTAGAGTAATAGGACAAGTTCTGAATCAGCACACAACGAAAGAATATAACAAAATCAGCTCACACACATATGACATTACATAAATAGCCAACAGAAACTCAGATTATGCTTCATGTATCAAATTGACCTCACTTAATCAGAACAGATATTGCCAAATCATTCAAAAAAAATGCATGGTTGCAATATAACAACTACTCAAAAATTTTCACGCTTACAAATTTTCAAAATATTTTATAAAACATCAAAAACAAGGTACAAGCCATATGTTCAACTACTATATACTACAAATATCATCTAATACATCCTACATATGTCGGTTCAACAAAAATTAAATATCCACGAGGAAAACAAACACAGACAAAAAAACCACGGGATCAAAATTTGGGGTAGTTATGGACCACAAGCTACTCAGACTTGACTTTAGTCCATAACTACCCACACCCCATCGAAAAATTTATACGTTGTCCTCAATGTAAAATATCAAAATCAAAATAAATACAAGAGGTAAAAAAACATACATATCTTGGCGCCTAAGAACCAGTCTTGTACTGCCTCTGATCATCTCCCTCCTACGAGGTAGTCTGTGCAGTAGCCACACTGGATGAGCCAATACCCATCAATCTATCATGCTCCTAGGCTTGTTTCTGCTCTTCTACTTCTATCATCATCCTCAAGACTCGCCCGAGCTCATCCTCTGCCTCTTTCTTATCAACCTCGGAGGTCTTCTGATGCACATGCCACTCCTCAGTGTCATTATCCTTAATAAGGGGTCTCTTCCCATAGGAAGTTTATGTGTGATCCTCCGAAGCAACAAATCAGATAGTGGCTCCGAAAGTGAATCCTTTGGAGTTGTAACTGGTGCCACTAATGAAGAAGTCAAGTCAGCCTTAAGGTTTGCTATCTTCTCATGAATGGCTGACAAGTCTGATGGTCAAGCATCGACTAGCCTTTTTCTGTACTCGATCTTTAAAGGCGTCAATACGGGCATCCACCATAGCAATACGCTCTTGAACTGTAGAAATCATGAATGCCTTGCATTGTGCCTCAGAGTCCACAACTGTCTGCTGGACCCATGGACTAAGCTGCTACATGAGCTGAGACAATTGAACCTCGGTCTGTGATAACCTCTATGCCATGGCCTGAATAGAAATCACGGCCATGTGAACCATGCTCGGTGTGGAAACCTATGATGTAGAAGCCTCTAGTGCAGGAGCAGCTAAAGTGAGACCCTTCTCAATATCAACTGCTTGCAGCTGTTGGGATCTCTCCTTAGTAGTAGCAGCTGGAGTGGTAGTTCGGCAGTCGTCGAACCCTCTTGTGGCTTCTCTGGAGAAAATAGATCAAGCATAGTAGGTGGTTGTGTCCTCTGAAGTGCCACAGAGTTCTCATCAGCCTTAATCAAGTTGGAAGCTATAGTGTGTAGGGCCAATATTAGGTGGTCATAATGATGCAATATTTGTACTTTGTACGCGATGTAGAGTCGGAATATCAAGATAAAAAATGGAATCGAAATGGACCTCTTGAACTCCAGCTCATGAATCTGCTCTGCTATCATTCGGGCCCAATCAATCTCGTAGCCAGCCAAGATGCTGGCAACCAGTACTGCTCACTCTGGCATGTGTTTGTTATCCACTAATGTAGGCCGTATGTGAGATCTAACGTCGCCTATAAAAACTTGGCGAGAAAAGAAAGGGAAATCTTGACAATAGGCTCCGTATGGGTGGTGAGCCAAGCAGGCTCTAGACCCCACTTAGCAATGTGACTAGCCACCCATCTCAACAGTGATGTCCTGTCCTTCATGAATAGTGGATTTCTAGCCTGCTCCAACCTATGATAAAATTCAAGTATCAACCTCGGGGCTTGGTACGTAGGACCAAACAACACACGACAGATCGCCTCTTCTGAAATATCGACCCTCCGCCCTCTCACTAATACTTTTCTCAATCTCGGTTGTGTGAGAGGTGTCTTCCCCTTGGGAAGATCATAAAGAACTATGGCTACGTAAGCTGTATAGAATTCCCGCACTATAAGCAGGCTATATCGTCTAAGCTTATTAGTTAACCACCGAAGCCTATGTTGTGTTATTGTGTCCTCCAGTCCTAGGACACAGCTCAATCCATCGTCAATCAACTAGGGCTCCTCATATATTGACCGTACGGTATTATCTTCCCCCTTTAGCTGCAAACCCTCATCATATATGGTCTTTATACCCTCGACACCCCACCGATGAATAGGATCCGGTGCTTGAGAAGTTGATGGGGCAACAGAGGACTAGGTGTCTCCTCCATCCTTGTGGCCATCCTCTAGACTAGACTTTGTGCCTGAAGGATTCATCTATGGTGAACCGTCATTGCTCTCATCATTGCCTTCCTCCTTAGACTGGGAAGTAATGTCACCACGAGCTTGAGTTTGCCCAGCTCTGGCAGCAGCTCTCGTTTGTGGTTGAGGTGTTGCTGGATCAGGCTGGGTGCTATAATCCTGCATTTACCCACTCAACAAGGTTTGCTCATTACCCAAACGCTCCTTGTCTGTAGGCTCATCAAGGAGTTGTCTCCTAAATGCCTCAATCTGTGAGTGTTTTACTTTTGGTGCCATGGTACCTGAAGAATAAACACCAAACAAACCACCATAAGCCCCAACAATCAACAAAAGAAAAACAAGAAAAACAAGGAAATATACTTGGATCAGCTATGGATAGGTGATACGAGAACAAGGTATGACTCGTAGTTGGAACTACGAGTCATACTATGGTCCTGTAAACCAGAAGTGCATAATAAAAATGAACAGTGGAACATTATACGAGACCCAGTTATGACTCGTAACTTGGGTTATAGATCATAGACAGGATTCATATAGAGTTCCAGAGAGCAAAATTAGGACAGGCATGAGTCCATGAGACCTATGTACGACTCGTTGATGGATCTACAACTTGTAGATGGTCTCGTATGATGAGTATACAGGAATTTTAAGTCACTGTAACTTCCCATGAGAGACAATTACAACTCATGGACCCATCTATGAGTAGTAAAAGACTCTCATAAACAAGAAACAATATGTACCCAAAACTACTCAACTCATTACATGGACCCTACGGACAATTCAAATATGAACCTATCAGTATCGAAGCAAGTCATGCAAGCACTCACATTTCAAACATATTGACCTAGACACCAAACATCATTTCAAAACAAATATTTACCCTATTGAAAAAGGATTTAGCAATCAATACGCAATCATATCATTCTTTCTCACTTGCTTGCAAACATGCACCAATGTCACCTCCCCTAAATCACACACAAAACCCACCCAATCACACTCAACAACATTTGGGGAATAGTTCAACAAGCACAACAAGAATTGATCAACCCATGATTCCAACTACATCAAAATAACCCAAACACAATCATGCTCCTATGATTTTGCAAATCAATGAGCATTTATAACCCAATAACAACTATTTAATCAAACAAGGAACATGATAGTATGAGCATCCAATCACAATAACACAGATAAAGCACTCAACTTAGGGCTAAAACAATCAATACAACTCACAACACCCTAGATTCTCCTTCATAGTTTTAACTCAAATAGGAATTATATGCTTTGGCATCATTTCAATCTCACTCATCATTCAAACCTTTCAAAGCAAGGTAAACTTTGAAGTTAAATTAAACCAAGAAACTTACCGAATAAGTAGATGAATCAGAGAAAGCAAAAGGAGATGAATGATGTAAAAACCCTAGTTGCCAGAATATGCTTGCCAAAAATTGAGCTGGAGCACTAAAAAATTAGTTGGAAAAGGATTGGGGTAATTTTTTGGTAATTAGGGTTAAATATGGGGTCAATAATTTTGGCCCCTATTTATACTTATTGAGTTCACCTTTAAAAATTACTGAGTTGGGTCTATGAAATCCTGACTACGAGTCATGGCTTGGTCTACGACTCATAGGTCCTAGTCTTGTAGACCACTCAATACTTAGAAAAATTTTGAAAACATACCTAGGTTCGACGAACCTCATTCATGACTCGTAGTGTGAACTACCAGTCATAAATTTGGCTAGTAAATGGAGTGCACTTTTAACCTTATCACTGTAACTCTCTACAAGACAGGGTTACAAGTCGTAAAGTGCAATACGACTCCTAATCCAAGTCGTAGAGCATATATCAGATGCAATTCTCAGCAAAACTTGAAATCATTTTTCCTGAACCTGTATTCTCCTCACAAAAGGTACTTGCACCTTAAATGCAACAAACCCAACATCAAAAATATCAATCAAAACACAAATAAACAATCAACTCAAAATTCAAACACAGAAAATAAACATTAAAACTAAGCTAGAACATGAAAAAAGCTTGGGTTGCCTACCAAGTAGCGCCTGATTTATTATCATGGAATGACTTAGTCATCATGAGCACTCAGAAGTCCTTAACCCTTGGTGAGTCCTTGTCACCAGACTTTGCCTCTTTCATCATGCTACTTTGAATTTGATCCAGTTATGTTGAGATGAGTTTGAACTGACTGTTAAGTTGTTGAATTGCCATTGAATGTTGATCAACTTTGTAATTTATCTTGATAATGTCAAACTTGATCTCTCTCAATATTTCTTCGTGTGTATCTGCCCTTTTTACCAACTGGGCAAGTATATCTTCAACTCTAGAATTTCCATCTCCTTTATGGTGATGGTGTGGTAGCATGAACCAGTTGCTCTTATCACATTCTTTCTCATGGCTTATATCCTTGGTATGGTGGCTTCATCGAATACTCCCTCGAGTGCCTAGACCTTGTGCCTGTTTCATGAGCATCTCTATATTTACTCTATTTTGTTTAAGCATTTTGAAGATTTCTGCATTTATCTTTGCTTACTCAGAGTTTCGATCAGAAAAATCCGTGTAACTACTTGGTTGCTCACGTATAGGTCTACACACACGGTAGGTGTCAGCCAACTTGTCCATTTGCTCAACAACTTTTGTAAATGGTTTCTCGAAGACTGAACCTCCCATAAGAGCATTTGCATATGCTTGATTATCCAGGTCTAATGCTCGGTACAAACTCACTACTACTGTTGTATCAAAATTGCCATGGTCTGGAGCACTCATTAAGCATCCCTTGTATTGCTCCCATATCAAATAGAGTGAATCACCAGGCAATTGCTAGAAGCTAATGATTCAGTCTCTCTGCTTAAACCTGTTTGACCTAACAAAGAACCTTGCTAAGAAAGTCCTTTGCAATTCCACCCAACTAGTGATCACACCTTATAGAAGTTCAGGTAACCATACTATCGCATTGCCTGTGAGAGGGAATGGGAAGACACGAAGTCGCACAACATCCATATACAGATGTTGTGTTCCCATTACACCTATGCAAATATATACGACATAGTGCAAATGGCCTTGTGGATCTTTGGACAGCAGGCCCGCAAACAAACCACGGTCTTGCAACCTTTGGATTAGCTTATTAGAAATAGTGAACTTTGAGTTAGTCGGTAAAGGCGGCAACACAATAGATCCCAGGATGTTACCGTTGTTTTAAGCCATTCGTCTTGTAATTCACTAAACCTCTAAGTTGATCAGAGTTAACGGAGTGTCTTGGCTCCTTGTATTGGACATACAACACCTAGTATGCCCTGCAAATAAACTAAACAAACAAAAACAAAAATAAAAGTAAAATACAAGAGAACTAAGAAATTAACACTTGAATTATACTACTAGTAAATCCAAATCAAAGTCTCATCGTATTCCCCTATAACGACATCATTTTTCTTTGATCACTCTAAAGATACACCTCTTTTTGAAGTAAAAGCGGTCATCAAAGTAATAAACCTAACCAAGGTTAGGGTCGAATCCCATAGGAAATGCAGGACTTTTGCAACTTGATTCATCAATAATCAATTCAAACATCAACTGACTTAATTCTCTACAAAGGGGGGCTTTTACAATGATCGATAGAAAATTAAACTAGACTAACTAAAATTGGAAGAAAAACAATAATGGAGAGCCACTTGGGGTATTGTGTTCCCCATGATTCACTAACTTATCTTCTCCAAATTTTACAATTCTCAACTACAATATCGCATGTAGGATGGTAATTTAGGTTCTTCCAACCCTTTGATCAAAAGTAAAAGTTGAATTTCACTGTGAGACTTGGCCTATCTCCATAGTGTGCTCAATTAACCATTATCCATAGTCCTAGTCAACCTCTCTTTGGTCGAGTTCAATTGATTAGATGAGAACATATCATCAAATCTTGTTAATCATTCTTTTTTCCTATTCATTACCACCTGGATCAAGAAGGTAACACTAGTCAAGTTCTAAAGTTGACCACCACTACAAAATATTTAAAATGAAGAAACATGATTAATACACACAAATACCCATTCTAAGATTTGCAAATAATCCGGCTTTTCTAAGTTAGATTTTCATGGTTCCCACAACCCCAAGTTGTGGGTTTAGCTACTCATATCTTGGGCAAACAAAGAAACAAATAAATAGAGAAAACATGGTTAATCACTTTCCCAAGAAGATTAAAGAACAAGAAAAACCAATGTATATTGAGAATCATAAGATTGAAAGTGGAATTTAATCCACAAGTGAATCTCTTTTATAAAATATAGCCTCCAAAACTAAAACCCTAAAAATATTCTAATTTATTGCTCTATACTTTATTCTCAGCTACTCTTACTATGTCTCTATTCAAAAAACTCCAAAACTACTTTTAAATGACATAGTATTTTCTATTTATAGTATTTATAAATAAGTCCCCAAATTAATTAGTAAAACTGGTCGATGCTTGATACAAGTCACAATTATGACTCGTAACTAGGGTTACGAGTCATAATTAGGCTTTCATGGTCAGCCTTCTGCATCTTTGACTTCACTGATACAAAACACCTTCATGAGTCATAGTCTAGTCTATGACTCATATTGACTTCTCGTAGTCTACATTTGCATCACTTGGTCTAAGTCTGATCAACATTGGAAATCACTATGAAACTCCCCTTTACGACCTGTAGATGAAACTACGACTCATAATAGTTTTTCTTCAACACTAGAATCCTCCACGAGGCCACCTCTATGACTCGTAAACTGAGATACGACTCATAGAGGGTCTCGCATGTCCTAAAAATCAACAATACCTGCAACTTTTTTCAAAAGTGTGCCAACTTGCTTTTCCTACAAAAACAAATACAAAAACACATGAAAATCTTAAAAGTCACATTGAGAAACACAAAATCCTAAGTTTAGACATCAAATGTGTTGTATTTTGACAGCACGTCAAGCTTATGGTTATGGATATATGCTGGATATGGCTTTCATGGATTGGTTATGAGAATTATGATATGTATGTATGTTTGATATGGAAATGTGAAAGAACCTAAGTCTCGTATTGCCCCCATAGAGTGATCCATACTTACCTGCTTAGTTCTTATGTGTTATGTGCCATGTGAATCCATATAAATCTCTATCCCCCATGAAATCCCCATAGCATGAGTTTTACTTTCCCATCCCTTAGAACTATGTATTTACTATTTATATACGCTTTCGAACCAATGATGTGTGAGTGGATGCTACGAGGCTTGTTTGAGGACCCTTGGGTTCCCATTCACCATGTCACTCCCAAGTCCTAGGTCCGGATCGTGACAAAATATGTGTTAAGTCAGAAAAAATGTGTACAAGTATAAATAAAAATTGTATATTATCTTACACATATTCTAATTATTTTGCTATTATGGACTTCCATATTGAGAAAGAAAATATAGAGAACCTTCTTGGGGCCAAGTACAAGGGTTTGGATTATCAAGCTTTGGGAGGAGAATTTTAGAGATTAGGAGGAGAAAGTCCAACTTATTTCTTTGTAATTAACTTACCCCACATCCATGGCTACTAATATTCATATATATTTTTTACTCTTAAGTATGTGTAGCTAAAACCCCGATGTTGGGGGGTGTATTTGATATGGGTACTTGAGTTATTATCTGAGTTTATTATATTTTGATGTCAACTGAGTGAGTTCATACTTATTGCAATGTATAACTTATAATCTTGATGTTACAAACTTTGCATTATCTTTAGATCTTCAATTACTATATTAATTTGAGTGATTGTAGTGGGTAATAAGTGTGATAGCTAAAAATCTTTTGGGGTTTCAGTTAAATGCCATAAAATTGGATTCAATGATTAAAGTAGTAGGGGGTTTGTTGATAATTGCTCAGGCCAAGTGTGTCCTTGAGAGATTTGCATATGAAGCTGTAACAATATCATGTGAAACACCATTGTTGTCTTAATCAAAATAGTAATTACTAGCAATTCTAGCTTACTCATGTATTATTGCATAAACCATTTAAGTACTTAGACCTGATTAATTAGCTCTCATCCGATACTCACACACCTCTGGCATCTCTCTTTATTGGCTATATGAATCTAATCTCATAATTGTCTGCAGTCAAATGCTAGTTTTATGTAACTCGCAACCCCTATTTTAATACTACAACTGTCTAGTTCAATACTATACATCTATACTTGAACAAACATATTGTTCCCTGTGGTTATGCCGAGAATGATAGTCCACATTCTCCAAAAGTGAGGTGTTCTTAAACGTCATAAAAGATGGTGCAGTTGCCGGGGAACGGTGCTTGTTCTTGTTAGAAGTGTTTATTGAACTTAACTCTTTTACTGAGAACTTTCTTATTGCTTTTCTTTTCTTTGTGTTGGTTTTATTTAAGTGAAACGTGGATGACGCTGAAAGTGTGAAGAACTATCCCCAAGGGTCCTTATATAAAGCTTTACTTCCCATAACTATATGCCACCATATGTTTGTATATTCCCTAAATGGCCTTGTACCGGTGGACCCATCTAGGTTCGGTTACCCACAATGTGGGGTATGATCTACCTTGACAAATAGACCATTCTTTTTTCTATTGTGGAGGCAATATCAGGATTTTATGTAATAGCTTTCAAAGTATTATTTGTCGGTTATGATCTCCTCCCACATATGTATGTTATGTTTGAGATTTTTATTATCTTCCATGCATGTTTTAATATTAAGCTTATTTCCATTAGATATGATTATGCATCTTATCTATTATGGATTATGATCTTTTTTTATATTGCACCCCAACATACTTAGTACATTCCAAGTACTAGCACATATTTTTACCTACATGCTCTAACCATGTAGGTATTGGAGCTTCTATTCATCCTCCTCCTCATGACTAGTTGATTTACTAGAGGACTTGCTTGTGGTGAGTCCTCTATTTTGGGGAAAATATTCATATTTTTCTTATATTGCTTATGTCTAGACCTTATTACTTTTGTTATCTACTTTTGAGGGTGAGCTCGAGACATGTCTTAGCCCCTGTCTCACTCATGCTTAGAGGTATTGTTGGATAATGAGTTATGTGTGATTCGTGTGGCACTTATGTATGTATGGAGATTTCCCTTTAGTCCCTATCCCTTGTATGTTGCTGCTTGATGTTGATGACAAGAGATGATCTTCCTAAGTCCCTACTTTTCCATAGCTTGAGTTTGATGATCTCTTCCCAAACGTCTTTTGTTGTGATTGAATGAGGGAAATTCCTTTCCCCTTTTCCCCATAGCTTGAGTCTAAGTCCCAATCCCCCAAGTTTAGAATTGTTTGATAATTCATTTAGGTTTCCACAACCAAGGATGTAATTATGTATGCTATGAGAATTGTTTGGATTCCCATTCTCCATGTCGCACCTAAGCCCCAAACTTGAGTCGTGACATAGATACCCATTATTGTAATTAAAAACACTATTGTAATATGAATTTACAAAAAGTTGTAAGAAATTAAAATTAAATTAATTATAAAATTGTAAAATAAATGATAATTATCAAAAGTGATTTTTTAAAAGGCTAAATAATATCAAAGAAACTAAAGGTTCAAGGTTAAATAAGAAAATAAAAAAAATAACTTACGCTCTTTTTTCTTTTCCTTATATATCAAAAAACAATTCCCCTTATTTTTCTCATACTTTTCTTAAGTATAAATTCTCAGAGATTCACGACAGTTTATTTAATCAGATAATATTTATTTATTACGAATATAAAGATGACCACGGAAGACGTGGGTCTAGTTTCCCTACATAATGGATGTACGGATTATTTTAGTTAGCCATTTTTTTATTTTTTATTTTAATTTCCTGAATGTTTAAAAATGTGAATTTAAAAAAGTTCTGAGTAAAATAACTTTCAAATTATATTTTTTAAAAATTTTAAGAATAAATATTATTTTT